>JANTPZ010151666.1:0-26633 GCA_025593235.1 Vachellia pachyceras | reverse complement strand
AAAGCTTCCTCTTGCATTTTCAAGACCCTTACAAGTTCAAGACTTAACTTTTATGGTCTTTAATGCTTCTTAAATCCCTTTCATATTTTTACCCTACAAAAAACTTCATTTTGAAGCCATTGGAAGCATTAGAATCATCAAAATCCCACTCCCTCTATTTCTTTTGATTTTTTGAAAATCTGCACAAAAGAGGGAAGTTTGGATTTTTCAACTTTTCTTTTCATATACATGTGTATTCTTGCTTTTCAACTCCTTTTCATGCATTAAACCACTCAAATACATCTTCCCCTCTCAAGTTTCCAAATGGACAGCACCTCCCCAAACACTTAGGGTTTCCAAAAATTTTCACAACAACCAAAACAACCATAAAAAACCATCAAGCTTGTTTTTACTACACAAGAAAGAACTTGCAACCTTTTTTACCTCAAAAGCCTTCTCTTTTCCATTTTCATACCTTGAAACCCTAACTTTTCATCTTCAAAAGAGGGCTTTGATCAAGGAAATCAACCATTAAAGAGGTAGTAGAAGTTGCAAGGAGTAGAGAAATGTAAAGAGTTGGTTGTTTGGGTGATTTCCTTAAGGTTGTTTGAGAGCTCTCTTCTTCTTCTTCTTCTTCCTTGGGAGCAAAGTGGCATTTTTTGGGAGCTTGGGGGAGAGAAAAATCTAATCAAATGGAGGGAGAGAGGTGGCAGAAATTTGAGAGAAGAGAGAGGAGAAATTACTTTAAGAAAAATTCTCTTGAATCATGAGTGGTTAGGATTTAAACTTGGTCACCAAGTTTCATCTTTTAGTGGCTAAGATGTTACCACTTGTCAAGCTCATGTGGTGAGTGAAAAATTTGTCATCATTACTGGTTCCCTGACTATCCGGTTACATGATCCAGTGGCACGCATTTCCGTAAAGTAACCTTTTATCCAGGTAACTTTCTTTTTACTTTCCGAAGACTTTCTCTCTCATGTGGCGCCATTATCTAGGCTTCCTTGCCTAGGTGGCGTCATGTCTTAGCCTAAAGCATTTCTGGGGTTTCCTCGTAACTCGTCAGGATTCCTCGGTTTGCGTGCAACACCGTAAAATGTGTTTCCGGCGGCCAATTTGACTTAAGGGCATGGAAAATTCCAATAGTTTTCCTTGATACTCCAGCCCTTTTCTATTCCTCAAAATTCTTCCCGGATTTTCCGTAATTAATTTTGTAAGAAAATACTTTTTTGTGCTTTTCAGGCACTGTTGTTCTCCGTACAGCTAAACTGCCCCGTACCGAATACCGGGTAATAATTTTATTAATTACTTTATGACCCAACTAAACTTTTCTCAGTTCGGGTCTCCAGCATTTGAGGACTCCTGCTACCTCGAATAATTATTTCTCAGTCTTTTAGCCCTCTAAAAATCCTTAATTACGAAAATGCCATTACTCTTTATACTTTCCACATATTTACCGAAATGCCATTACTTTTTCTACTCTTCCTTAATTCCAACTTTACCCTTGGATAATTTTGACATTTTGGTCCACTTTGACATTTTGGTCAACCTTGACTTTTTGGTCAACTTTGACTTTTCCGTTGACTTTTAACCAAACTACCAAAATGTTCTTTCTATATAATGATATTTTATGTCCTGAGCCTTTTTAATTGAAATGACCATTTTACCCTTGTCACTTATACCAAATGGCTATTTTGCCCTTTGGTCATCTTTACTTAAATTCTCAAGGCTTAGGGAATTAGTCACCCATAATCTTCCTTATCCATTGGCATTTTCTTTTTCTATATTTCCACAATCATGGCATTAAATCATCATATAATTACCAATCTAGCATTTAGTTCAAACTACATAAATATGGATATTACACAAAGAGACTCGCAACCTCTATTTTCCAGCACAATCTCAACCTAACAGACTCAAGGTCCCAACCTTAAGTTTCTCACAGATTTACAATAACCACTAGTAAAAACTTTGCAATTACCTGCGGATTTGAACATGCTTTGGACCATGCCCATACTAAGTCAAACAGGCACTAAACCTTCTTCATAATATGAGTGAAGTAAAATGTATTTTTACTCCTTGTTTTAGTAGTTTATATTCCGTAATCTGTAGCTTTATATGAAAAGAAAACGTGTTGCAATTCAACATTTGCGGTCGTACGTGTATTGTTGTTCGTAATATTATCAGAAAGTGTTTTTCTATATAATGTGTTATTTTACAGCACATTGTATATTTTATCATTTAATTTATTATTACACAAAAATTTAGTTGAGTTATGTTTTTTTCTCTTAATTTATTAAATTCCTAATAAATTCATCTTATTTCACAGGGTGATGGGAGTGATTGTGTTTCCATTTATGGGCACAAGTTTGATGATGAAAATTTTATTGCCAAACATACTGGCCTTGGTCTTCTATAAATGGTATGTATTTGTTGTATCAGTTTGCATCTTGCTTCTTTTGGCCAAAATGATTTTCTTTTGGACAACGTGCCCTCCTCACTACTGGTTTATTTTTGCAAATGCCTTGTAGTAAAAGTTGGAAAACAATTATTTTCTTTTCCTTTTCTTTTCGCCAAAATGATTTTACTTCTCTGGGATGTAGTTTTCTGGTCAATGTATTTATCGCATCACAATATTGAAGTTCTTTGAAACAGTTCTTATCCCCAAGGAAAAGAAAACCATGTATTCCTAAGACCATCTTGTTGCAGTTTTTTATAACCTGATGCAAAATGTGACTGGCTTGACAACAAGCATGCCGTTTTTGGGGTATGCTCTAATCTCTTCTTATACTATATAATTATATTTTTCAAGAAACCTATATTAAGGATTATTTGCTGATGACCCACATGAGCTTTGTGCCTGCATGCATTCAAATTATAATATGCTGGGATAACCCACAGAAGCATTTTTCTATTTTCACTCTTGGCACAGAACAATTAAAAAATGTTGCTGGCTTGTGTTAACATCTGTTGCACTACATAATGTGATGACCCACATGAGCCGTTCTGCAATGTATGGTGTTTTATGCTCTTTTGCACCATGTTTCTGTGCATATCAATGGTTTCTGTGGAGTTGCAATGAGATTAAGATTTGTTATTGTTAATGCAGGTTGTGGCTATAAAGCAGCTTGGCTCTAATGGACTTTAAGGAATTAGGGAATTTGTTGTTGAAGTTTTGACACTTAGCATAGCAGACCACTCTAATCTTGTGAAATTAATTGGGTTTTGTGCTGATGGAGTTTAGAGACTATTAGTATATGAGTACATGCAATTCGGATCTTTGGAGAACCACTTGCATGGTATGTACGACGATCTTATCTCCTTATATTTTTTTTTCTTTCAAACCACCATTGCATTGCTTACCGTGATATCCTCCATTCCATCTCAGATCTTCCACTGGTAGGAAACCACTTGATTGGAATATGAGAACAAAAATAGCAGCTGGAGCTACAAATGGCATACATCTAACACCTTCCTTTATCTCATTAGCTTCATAATATATCATTATTGAACCACTTTTAAGCTTTACACAACTTGGAATGACCAAAGAATTGAAATTTCAAAACATTTCTTGGGTTACTATTCATTTGGTTAAAATTCCAGATTTATGGCCCATCTTTGAAAATTCATAACTAATTCTAAATAATTGAAATTAAGTGGTTCCAATTTCTACATGAATCTTATAAAATTCCCTACAAGAGAAAAATATTCACTTGTCCAAAAACTTTCCCAATCACTACAGTTTATTGCGAGAAGTTGCACTATTCATATTGTAATTTTTCAATTTTCCAGATTTTTTGCTTGAATTTGGAAAAGCATAACTTCTTGTATAAATGTCAAAATTCAGTGATCTCAGACTTATTTTAAATCTCACTATATGAACTATTGTTCTGAAAAATTTCAGCTCAATTGGACTTAGTTTATTATTTTTCCTTGTTGTTAAAGGTTATGGAATTTTCAAGGGTGTTGGACCCCCTTTTTGCACTTTAACCATTTCAAAAATTGATTTTAAACATGCTGAACTATAAATAATTCATCCATCATATTTCTACATGCATTCATACATATACATGCTCATCAAGTAGAGGTTTAGAAACTACATTAAGTCCAAAAACACTTAAACATGTACATTAAGCAACATTACATAACTTGGCAACTAAAATGACCACATAATGCTTCCTTTATTCTTCACTTGCATTTCATTTACCCTTGCTTGAACTTGTACCTAGGAATGGTTAGTTTGGGAGAGTGAGATTTCAAAGAAATCCCAATAGCAAAAGCACTCACATAACCACTAATATGCATGATAATTATTCAATACATGGTGACATTTGCATGAACATGTGATTTTCACAAACTTTTACGCTTTGCATATGGCCATAGCATATTAAAATTCACATAATCAAATATTCAAACATCACAAGTTTGTCATACAAGAAGGACACATTATAAATAATCATCAATGCAATTATTAGTGTAGAGTTAGTAGCTTTTGCTACCTTGGTTTCCAACTTAACTTAAATTTGTAAGCTCTCTTTCTTATCTTTCCCAGAGTGTTCTTTGATAATTCACTTTCCTATACACAACATAGTGTCATGGCTATTCATAACAAGCTTATCCCAAGCCATAAAACATGCATGCCCCTAAGCCCAATAGTGTCATGCCCAATACTCACCTCCTTCGGCCCAGTAATGCTATGGCAATTCGTTACACACTTGTAGTATGGAGCAACTTAAAGACTTGGGCTGCAAGTGGGTTATTCTTAGACATTCTGAACGGAGGCATATTATTGGAGAAAATGATGAGTTGAACATTTTTAGATATGATTTCTACAGTATTTCTCATAAAAAAATAATACTAAGAGATGCAAAATGGTTAAGAAATTAACAGAAGCTCTACCAATCAGTTTATACATATTGGGGAGCTTTTACAAGAGAAGGAAGCAGGGAAAACCTCTGATGGTTGTTTCCATTAGTTGAAGGCTTATACAGGTGAGCCTTTTAATCTTGATTTTTGTTTATATTTTGTCTCTACATTTTGAGGATAAATAAGTTAGAAGGTGTCATAACTCATAGGCTTTTTTTTAACATCATTTTATCTTTTTATCGAATAATTCAAATTGATTCGATTAAAATATATTTTGAAGACTCCGTAGAACTAAGAAAATAAAAATTGAACTAAATGAATAAAATCAAAGTGGTTTGAATTCGACATACATTTTTGCATTTTCATTAAATATGGTTTTCAATGGCTATTTAAGTAATGACCAGTTTTTGTATCTGATGGACAACAGAAATATAAATAAAACTATAGATACCAACTAATTCATGACAAGAACAAACCCAATGAGAGGAAATCACTTGGATACAAATGGTTTTTCTTCAGTAAAATACAGGGCTAATGGCTAGCAAGAGCAGTGCCACAGGGCATATGTAAACAAATCCAACCTTCGCTTTTACCCAAAAAAAAAAATCCAACCTTGGCTCCTAGGGCAAAAGTGAACAGCGTCAACATGCTTATCCATTAGCTATAAAATATAAACCGAAAAACAAAAAATCTGACCAAACCGGTCTGTTCAAACCTGAAACTGACGAACCAATCTTTGGGCCAGGCTGGTTTAATTGTTAAATTGATGAGAGCATCGAACTGGTGTTAAACCGGTCAACCCACTAGTTTTGAATGGTCAAACATTTCAAACTAATTTTTTGCAAATTAATCAACATTTTTAGAAGGATAATGAAAATATGGATATTCTTGAAACCCCGGCTTTGAATGATTTTACTATAACTTCTACTTTTCCTTATTTAACGCATCATGATGTCTCAATTCTTACTAATTTGACATAATTTAATAATACTTTTGGTTATCAATAATTATTAATTAAAGCGAATAAAGGATTGTAACATGTAACGATGAATATTCTTATTGATGTTATATTTTCATTTTGTTATTGATTATTGTAGCATGTATTTGCATATATTTTAAAATTAGTGATGATTAAAATTATTATATTTTAATATTGTCATTTAAATGTTATTATTTTAATATGGTAAGATTGGCATAAAGTTAATCCTGATCTGATTCATTAACCTTTAAATCACAGCCTCGACTACTTCAGTGTCCAATCCAATTTTTTGAATTTTGATGTAAACTATGATTGGTCACTTCCACTATTTGAGAAAAGGATTTTTCTGAGGAACACACCCGTGTGCGTGCGAGCGCATATATGTGTGTACATGTGTATATATATCCATGTCTCTGTGTGTGAGCGTGTGTGTGTATATGATTCCTCCTGGGGTTTGATTTTTCAATGGAAAAATTGGAGATAAATTTTTATTCCTCTAGGTTTAGGTCTTAGGTCCTATTTCTCAATTACTTTTTTATTATAAAATATAATGTATGGTGTGGATGTTCTTATGACTCATAGGATTCCACGTTGTGGCATGAATGGTGTGGATGTTCATATGACTCATAGGATTCGACATTGTAACATTATGTCCTTTAACCTCCCAATTAAAGGTTCATATAACTCATAGGATTCGACATTGTAACATTATGTCCTTTAACCTCCCAATTAAAGGGTGTTAAGTATGTGTTCCCTATAATCCCCAGTTATACTATTAAGTTGCTTAATGTCATTGTAACTCAATAGGTGTGTATCAATACCTTGAACCCTATAAACAGGGACAATGTTCTAGGCATTTGTACAACATCAAAGTGGTGAATAAGGATACACCATTTATCTTCCTTTCTCTCAATCTCTTCTACTTCCAAATTCTCTTATTTTATAGCACGTTATCAGCACGATATTTTTATCAAGAGGTATACTCACCCCATATCAATTTTTATTCTATTTCATCTACTTTATCTTATTCTATTTTTCCCTTCTTGCTTAATCCGGGATAATCTGATGAGCCACTATATGGAATTAGTTAATTCTTTTACCGGATGTTTTAAATACCAGATTCTAATGGCTAGGATTGGATATTATTTTTTTCACTCCTTGGTTACTCTAAGTCACTAAAGGCCTAAAGGTGTTTCCAAATGGATATAAAATAAAGCTAAAGGCAAGGTTAAGGTGTGTTACAGGATGCCTGAATGATAACGAACAGAGGAACTAGATGAGTTCATCATGCATTAAGAGAAGTTTTAAAAATGATCAAAAGAGGTTTTAATAAAATTTTAGAAATGGTAAGTTGTCAAGTAAAGGGTTCCAAAGTCTTAGAAACTTCCATGTTTTCAATTGATGATGAAAATAACAAAAATTTTGATTGAGCTGAAACTTTCCAGTTAAATACTACACATCCTAAGCTTTAAAATGAGCCAAAGTTTGTTAAATTTGGATGTGTAGATAAGGAGTTATGATTTTTCAAAGTTAAGAGAAAAATTTGGAAAACTGGAAAGTTACCAATGAACAGTGATTTCATGAAATAAACTGTATCAATTGGCCAAGTTTTGAAACCATTTATTTTTCCATATAGATCACTTTATAAGCTTCAAATAGAAATTTGAACCACTCCATTTAGATTTTTCTAGAATTAGTTATGATTTTTCAAAGTTGGGCTAGAAATCTAGAAAATGACCAAGTGAATAGTAACCTGAAAATGAAATTTTCAAGTTCACTTCTTTGGTTAATTTAAGTTATCTAAGGCCCTAAAGTGATTCAATAGTGTTCTAATATGAAACTTATAGGGGAAAATAAGGAGTGTTACATTTGGTGGTATCACAGCAAGGTTCTGGGCTTGATTGGATTTGTTTATGCACTAGTTACGCATTGATATTGTATTATGTTAAGTGCATTGTTGATGATATGTGATTGGTGTTATTACTTTAAGATTTGTTCTTGAATAAATGTTGATCTCTTATGTTATGGAATGGATGAATTTAAGTAGAAAAGTATGGAAGACAAAAGCACAGAGGTCACACAACCTAAGCAGCACAACACTGGATGCTTTATATGTGATATACATATCCCAGAGGTGAGTTCGTACTCTAAGCCTCTATGAACCAGTATGATCCTTGTGAGTAGAAACCAGAGGATGACCCAGAACCAGTGAGCCCGGTAGAGATTTC
This sequence comes from Vachellia pachyceras, assembly GCA_025593235.1. Classification (NCBI taxonomy): domain Eukaryota; kingdom Viridiplantae; phylum Streptophyta; class Magnoliopsida; order Fabales; family Fabaceae; genus Vachellia; species Vachellia pachyceras. The sequence goes on along the minus strand of JANTPZ010151666.1, from coordinate 18,584 downwards.
GGTACTTACAGAGGAGCTTTCTCTGAGGAAAAGACGAAGATGTGATGCTCAGTTGACTTAGTTACCGGAAGAACCTGTTATAATTGAGCCAGAGAGGCCAATCAAGGTTGAAGAAGAGAAGTATTCTATGAAGACAAAATCTGCTTGTACTCCTTTCGAATCAAATTCTAATTTTCTAGTTCTGTCTCGAAGCTTGAATGAAGTATAAGAGTAGCCCAAGAATCCAGATGTGGATAGTAGAACCCATGTAGATGACAAGATTTGTATGGGGGACTAGAAATGGTAGAGCTGCTTCTCTAGCACACCACTTGAATGCGAACACTAATGGACTCCGAGAGTATATTGTAATATCCATCCTTTTCTATAAACTGAAATAGAGGCCAAATCGATAGTTATGAGATAAGATAAGGCCCAGAAATAAAAGTACAGAAAGAGAAGATTTTAGTGGACCAAAGAGACCCTGGTCAAATTAGTTCTAAGGCTTTGAAATTACTAAGAACGTAAGCCAGGGACATAAATGTTATTAAGTATAAAGATCAATGGCAATATGTTCATTGGATAAAAGGGCCAAACCAGTAGTCAAAAGTCAAGTTAGAGCCCACAGATAGAAAGCATGGAAAAAGTTGATGCTGATGGGTTAGATAACCTAAAGTCAGACCTGGCTCAGCGGGATAAATTTTTATGAGAACTCCGTAGTTAAGCGTGCTCACCCTGGAGTAGTGTAAGGATGGGTGACCTTCTGGGAAGGACCCAGATGTCATAATACAAAATGATCAAGGGCAAAAAAGTCAAGGGCATAATGGGTATTAAGAAAAGTTAGACAGTGTAAGGGCATTTTGGTCATTAAGAAAAGTGTAAGGGCATTTTAGTCATTTGACAAAGTCAAAGTCAAAAAGTCAACTGTTGACCAAAATATCAGATGCCCAAAAGATAGAGCAGAACTCACTGATTTATTGAGATTTGACATATTGTTAAAATGGAGCCTTGATCTCTGTTTAGAGAATTTTGAAGGCAAATCGGCTGAAAAATAATTATTGGAGGAACCAGGAGACCTCAATTAGTTGAGTTCAGGGCACACTCTATGGCACCCTATCTGACGACAGGGCGCCAAAAGGGCACCTAATCATTTGTTATAATTACAAAAATGCCACCGTCTTCTTGTTTTTTTTAAAAAAGGATGCGAATTTCAGTAGTAAAAACAATCCTCTGTAGTAGTGGTATCTTCTCCTTCTTTCTCTTCTACTTCCTCCTTACTAAATCCAACTTGTTTCCCACTCCTCAAGTTATTGGTGTTTAAGCCCTTGGAATTGATGATAGTGTTAGAGGGAATAGAGTTTAAGTTTTCAGCTTTTATTTTCCACTGCTTCATCCTCTTTTACAAGGAGGCATATCTTGCATCATTCTTTGAGGAGTCTTTCTGAATTAATGAGGTTATTGAGTTGAACTGGTTGGCAGTGGATGCTTTCTCTTCCTTGAGCAACATCAATGTATTTTACAAAAGTTGGTTAGTGTCCTCTTTTTGCGGTATCCTTAAGGCTTGTTGGTTAGGTTGTATATTGGAACCGGATGGTCTAGCTCCTCCACCTCTCTGAAATCTATTTGTCCCATCAGCTTCTTCACCCCTCTAGCTGAATTTAGGGTTTGCCTTCCACCCTTCATTGTAGGTATTCAAATAGGGATCCCTTTTTGATTTGGTCTCCCTTAGTACATGGTTGAAACTTCTTCATATCGATTCGGGAAAACACTCAAAATGTGCAAAACAGACCACAAGTTCCATAACATGGTGCAACTAGTTCCATAGATGGTTGTGGTCTGCTCACATTCAGATTTTTAAACTCAGCCATGATGAGAGACAGTTGAAATGTCACCTTACTCTCCAATGAATCAACTTTTGACTCTAGGGTATCGAAACTTCTGTTTGGATCAGCGTCGCCACCCGCATCGGCATCCGGAAAATTGGTAAGCTCCTTCTCCTCCTTGCCCTTTTCTCAATTTGATGTTTTAGGATTTGCGTCTCCTTGTTTGCTGTTGGTTGCGTTGCCACACGCATCTGAATAATCTGAATAGCATGTAAGAGCAGAAGAAGAAAAAGGGTGAAAAAACCCAATGCTCATAGTTCTTCCTATCTTTTGCTCAATACGTTCCCCCCTCCAATGTTCATGTGTTCATTGATTGTTGTGCTAATTTGAGCTTCTCATGGTCCCCCCTAGCAATATTATATGCCTACAAGCAAGTTTTTGAAGGGTAGCACTAAAGCGTTGCAAATTTGCAAATGATATATTTTGGGGTTGACATGTTCTTCATGCTTCTAACACTTTTCTTCATCATGTCATGGGGAAAATCTCAATGGTGGTTTGAGTAACATCCATCCCATACTGGTCATATTAGATAAATTTGATGTTATCCAAATTTCATTTATACTTATTCCATTGGATAGATTTTGATGCATGCTCATGTGTTTTTTATGCTTGTACAATCTTAAAAATTGTCCTTAAATTCTTAAATTTTATTTTAAATTTTTCTCACATTACCTGTAGATCTTTAGTTGCCGATTTTACTAAGGATTTATAAATCCGTAGGAAAATAAATTGCCAAGAACTTGATACCTACGAATTAAAATCCACATGAAACCAATTTCCTACGGATTTGTAGCCAAAATTTGTAGGAAAATCATCAGGTATACAATCTTTTTTATAGTGTCTTTTCATCTCAGAGGATACATGCTCCATCTCTTTTTTCGCTTTCCCCTTAAGTGCATTAATGCATTTAAGCTTATTTTTCTTCTCTACATAAAGAAAGCTTTAATGCTATTCTTATCCACTGGATCATAATGAGCCGCAGGGTTGTTGCACAACCCTAGTACCAGATGTGCCCTATGCGATACCATGCTTATGGTGAAGATCGTTGACTTTTGTGTAAAAGTGACCATAAGAATTTAAAAAGAGGACATAAGCGATACTTTCATTAATATTGGTAGCATTATTGTTTATATTGGTATCAGGGGTCAAGGTTCAAAAGTACCCTCCCTCCTGTTGATTATTTGCAGCTCCTGCTGAGAAATTTCAGCCCTTATATTTTCAACTTCAACTCTCATATTCTCTATAGTCTCAATATTAGCAAGCAATTGTTTCTTTTCCATCTCAAACCCTTTCCCTTTAATTTCCATGCCTTTTTCCTTTTCCTTTAATGATTTCAACTTTGAATCGAATTACTTTTCCTTCTCCTTTATTTTCTCGGCCTTCTTACCCAAAGTTAATTCTTTCTTACCAACCTTATTTTCCCCATGGTTGATTTTAGCTTCCCTCTGCTTCAAGGATTCTACTCCTCATCAAGGGACTTCCTCTTGTGTTCCATTTCTATTTCAAATTCCCTCAATTTCAAATCAAACACATCCTTTTGTTCACCAAGATCGATAAGTTGAGGTTAGATGAATATTCACCTTTGGGGACAAGTGTGCATATATGCGTACATGTATATGTTACATACCTATTTCATGATGGTGAATCTGATGAGCTGAGTCAAAGAATGAATACATGTGGGTTAATGGGCTTGCAACAAAGGTGGATCAATGCTCAATGGAGAAGCAGAAGCATGGGTGCATGCAATTGTGGATGATATTTTTAATTTATTAGCTTTGAGCATAACGCCTTCTCTTCGCAAAAACTAAAACAACTTCCTTGATCATCAAGCTAAATCAAAACTTGGTCATATTAAATGTTACATTACTTTCAACTCAAGCGAAAGTAATTCCATTTTTAAAAATAAAAAATAAAAAAACTTGTTTGGTGTTTTATTTTCAAGAAGTTGTTTTTAAAAAAAAAAGAAAATTGTGTTTAAAAACAAAAAATAGAAACATTTTTTTTGCATCTCTTAATATTTATTTGTGAAAATATGAGTACCATTTATTCTCTACCAGATGCCCTTTTCTCCATTTAAGAGCTTGAACTATCATCAAGATTTTAGCCTTCACCATGTTTACTTTCAAATGTATTTTTTTAAAACAATTGTTCAGATAGTTTTTTTTTATTTCAAAAATTGTTTCTAAAAAAAGCAATTTTAAAAACAAGAAAACAGAAACAAATAGGCCCTTTATCTCCATGTGATGGTTTTTTTATCCAAGTGCTTGAGTATTTATATGAGTATCACTCATGGTCTCAATATGTATTTTCAAGTACAACTTTTTAACACAATCACCAAAATATATTTTTTATTTCTTTATTTAAAACTTATTTCAAATACTTTTTAAAAAAGAAGAAATTAAAAAATGCTCCAAAAGTGTTTCCTAATTTTCCCAAAAAAATTAATGGAAGTGTAAAAAATAATAAAACAATTGAAAAGTACCAATTGAAAAGGTCTTGACAACGCATTAAATGTATGCTACTTATGACTCACCACAATCACTCTTCACCATCTTCGTCTCTCCTCATAACGAAGCACCCTAATCCCAAACCACCTACGACAATCATGTTCGCCATCTCATTCCAATGATTGTGTTCGTTGAAGAACTCATTGTTCATGACCTCAGTGTCATCTTTGTCATCCCCATCGACGGCCCTCCTTCTAAGCCCCAAAGAACCGTCTTCTACGACCCTCCACCTTCCATCGCTCACACCTTCCTTCCTCCTGTCTCCCTCTCCGACCTCCCGGACGATGGCTCCAAGATCGAAGCAATAATCTCTCTCACCATCGTCCGCTCCCTCCCATCTCTCCATAATGCCTCTCTCCAATCTCTTCGAGTTACTATTCACTTGGTAAATTCTAGATTTTGACCAAATATGAAAATTCATAACCAAATGTAGAAAAATCGAAATCAAGTGGTTCGAGTATCTAATTGAATATCATCAAGTTATCTACAGGAAACAAATTCATTTGTCCAATTTCATGACCAATTATGCCAGAATATTTCGTGAATAAATATTGTTCATTTGTTCATTTTTCAATTTCCATATTTTCCCTTAACTTTGGAAAATCATAACATTTAATCTACACATCCAAATTTAACAAACTTTAACTCTTTTTAAAACCATGGAATGTGTAGTATTTCTCTAAAAACTTTCTCAACCATTGGACTTCATTTTCTATTTTTCCTTGTTACTTCAAGATTAGCCTTAACAGGGGCATTGGACATTTTTTGGATTGTCTTTGATGCTCAATTCTTTTTATTGCATACCTGTCTTCAAATTTTACTTGCCATACAACATTCTTGGCCCACTGTACAGTATACATACAAGGCATCATAGTAGAAGTAATTACGTTCAATTGTTGCACAATTCAACATAGGCCATTTAACATAATGTAACCCTTGGTTACTACACATTTGCATTAACATACGTGATTGCCGCACAATTGAAACTAGCCATGCATATTTCAAATGTCAAGCATATAAAACTAGAAATGCACATAATTATGATATGTCACATTCATGAGCAATTAACATATATTTAGCATTTAAACATGGCAACATTCAATATTAACAATCATGAATAATGTTAATGAAAGTGATAGTAATTCTTGCTACCTTGCCTCCTTAACTTTTACTTGAATTTGGGTGGCTTGCCTCTTGGCCTTTGGAACTTCCACATTCCAAATTAGACTCTTACGCATCATGATAATGAATTTAGCATTAACAACAAACCACTAATAATGTATTACATCCCTTAAAAATTCATTAATCTTTCTTGAACTCTAAGAGTCTTAAAACCCTTACTTTTGGTAAAATTGTTCTAATGCTTCCAAAGTCATTTTTCTCACTTGTACCCTAAACAATTTTGCCTTCTAAACTCAATGGAAGCATAAAAAACACCTTTTATATAACGTAATCAAAAACATCTTTTACATAACGTAATTAAAAAATATAAAATAATATGGATTGTTAAAATAGTAAATTAGCACTACTCCTTATATTCCCTCCCCCTTCAACTAAATAAGGAATCATTAAAAATACCATCTCTCATACTCTTTTAATAAAATCAAATAAAGTGATATCTTCCTCTACCTTTCCTTACCCTTTCTCTATCTTGGTAATCACATAATATTCACCTTTCTCTCTATCAGGGTTGACAGTTCTACTAGTAGCCATGATTGAAGCAGAGAGGGGAAGCAAGAGAGACTGATAGTCACTGAGGAGTGGGGGAAGTAGAAGATGGAGACAAAACAGAGTGGTCGAGCGAGTGGGTGTGGGACTATAGGCTCAAGTTAGGGATTTCATAGGTCAGCGGTCGAGCGAAAGGGAAAGTGAGGAATTCTGGTCTGTGTGAATGCGGTAATAGCATGGGGTAATTTAAATATTTTATAATAAGTAACTAATTTTAAAATACTGGTTAAACTTTCAATGTTGCCTCCAATGATGTTGCTATTATTAAAATGTTAAAATCTAATACATTAGACCAGAACTCAGGCCGAGTCTGGATTGAAGTTGACCTCAGGTTACCTTATTCAACCCAAAGCATAGCCAAACCAGACCTCAGGTTGGGCTCATACCCTGTATTGAATAAGGTAACCTGAGGTCAGCTTCGATCCAGCCTTAGCCTGATGTTTGGTGTATCATATTTTAACATTTCACAATAGCAACATCACTGGAGGCAACTTTTAAACCTTTAACCTTTTCAATTCTTCAATTTGAGAATTAATACAGATTCAATAGGTATGCAAAATCTCTATTTGTTTTTGAACCTTGAGTTCCACAATGCAATTATTTAATTCAGCCCATTCCATATTTCTTAGTTCATAATCAAGTTTATTTCTATTTGCTCATCATCAAGTCTTTTCATCCAAGAGGATACATGCTCCGGCTCTTTTTCTTCTTTCTCCTTATGAGCGTTACTGTATTACAGCTTATTTTTCTTGCTACATAAAGAAAAATTTAATGATATTCTGATCCTCTAATGTTATTCACTTGGATGAAAAGACTTCATGATGAGAGAATAAAAATAAATTTGGATCATGAACTGAGAAATATGGAATGGCCTGAATTAAATTATTGTATTGAGGATCTCAAGGTTCAAAATAAAGAGAGATATTGCATGCTAATAGAATCAATATTAATTCTTAGATTGAAGAATTTAAAAGGTAAAAAGTTTGAAGTTGCCTCCGATGATGTTGCTATCGTTGAAACGTTAAAATTGATACACAAGACCAAACTTCGAGCTAAGGCTGAATTGAAGCTTCCTTCAGGCTATCCTATTCAACCGAAGGCATAGCCAAACCAGACCTCGGATTGGGCTCATACCTTCTCTGGTCTAGTTAATACTAACCTCTATTTGATATCGCTAAACCCAATGGACTACATGTCTCGTTCATATATAACACACTCATAGTCCTGTTCTATATATGAAAGACGGAGACCAAACGGAGTGGCCAAGCGAGTGGGTGTGGGACTATAGGCTCAGGTTAGGGATTTCAGAGGTTAGCGGTCGAGCGAAAGGGAAAGTGAGGAATTCTGGTCTGTGTGAATGCGGTAATAGCATGGGGTAATTTTGATATTTTATAATAAGTAACTAATTTGAAAATACTGGTTAAAGGTTTGAAAGTTGCCTCCGATGATGTTGCTATTGTTAAAATGTTAAAATCTGACACATTAGACCATAACACAGGCTGAGGTTGGATTGAAGTTGACCTCAGGTTACCTTATTCAACCCATAGCATAGCCAAACCAGACCTCAGGTTGGGCTCATACCCTGTATTGAATAAGGTAACCCGAGGTCAGCTTTGATTCAGCCTCAGCCTGAGGTCTGGTGTATCATTTTTTAACATTTCACAATAGCAACATCATCGGAGGCAACTTTTAAACCTTTAACCTTTTCAATTCTTCAATTTGAGAATTAATACAGATTCAATTAGCATGCAAAATCTCTCTTTGTTTTTGAACCTTGAGTTCCGCAATGCAATTATTTCATTCAGCCCATTCCATATTTCTCAGTTCATAATCAAGTTTATCTCTATTTACTCATTATCAAGTATTTTCATCCAAGAGGATACATGCTCCAGCTCTTTTTCCGCTTTCTCCTTAAGAGCGTTAATGTATTAGAGCTTATTTTTCTTGCTACATAAAGAAAACTTTAATGATATTCTCATCCTCTAATGTTATTCACTTGGACGAAAAAGACTTCATGATAAGCGAATAAAAATAAATTTGGATCAGGTACTGAGAAATATGGAATGGCATGAATTAAATAATTGCATTGAGGAACTCAAGTTTCAAAACAAAGAGAGATATTGCATGCTGATAGAATCAATATTAATGCTCAGATTGAAGATTTTAAAAGGTAAAGGTTTGAAGTTGCCTCTAATGATGTTGCTATCGTTGAAACGTTAAAATTGATACACAAGACGAAACTTTGAGCTGAGGCTGAATTGAAGCTTCCTTCAGGCTATCCTATTCAACCGAAGGCATAGCTAAACCAGACCTCGAATTGGGCTCATACCTTGTCTAGTCTAGTCAATACTCACCTCTATTTGATACCGCTAAACCCAATGGAATACATGTCTCGTTCATATATAACACACTCATAGTCCTGTTCTATATATGAAAGACGGAGACCAAACGGAGTGGCTGAGCGAGTGGGTGTGGGACTATAGGCTCGGGTTAGGGATTTCAGAGGTCAGCGGTCGAGCGAAAGGGAAAATGAGGAATTCTGGTCTGTGTGAATGCGATAATAGCATGGGGTAATTTTAATATTTTATAATAAGTAACTAATTTGAAAATACTGGTTAAAGGTTTGAAAGTTGCCTCCGATAATGTTGCTATTGTTAAAATGTTAAAAATCTGATACATTAGACTAGAACTCAGGGCGAGGCTGGATTGAAGTTGATGTCAGGTTACCTTATTCAACCCAAAGCATAGCCAAACCATACCTCAGGTTGGGCTCGTACCCTATATTGAATAAGGTAACCCGAGGTCAGCTTCGATCCAGCCTTAGCCTGAGGTCTGGTGTATCATATTTTAACATTTCACAATAGCAACATCATCGGAGGCAACTTTTAAACCTTTAACCTTTTCAATTCTTCAATATGATAATTAAACCTACCAGATTTAAAATTTAAACTAAAACTACCAGATTTTAAATTAAACCTCTACTTTTATTTATGCACTTAATCCAACTGTCTTCAATAAGTTGTCTCCTAATACAAAATGAGACTGGTAGTATTTAGCTTTAATGAAATTCATCCATCATATGACTTGAAAAAGTGATTAATAAGTTTTACCTTTAGCATGTTGGAAGGGTCATAACCACACCAAATCCTGATTCTCCCAACTTCAGCGTAGACTGAATTACTCTAGTTGCTCCATCCAATAGCTGGTCATTTAGATTAAAAGATTATATATGAATATTAGATAGGATTGGATTAAATAGGAAACAAATGAAGTATCAAAACCAACATAAGACCACATTTTGCAGCTCAAATGATATAAAACTGGGAACTCAAATTACATCAAAAGTCCATATACAACACTTTGAACTAAGAGATCATATTTGAAGACGCACCCAACAGCTAATTACAAGAATTTATTTCCATATATAATGCATCCAAATCAATAGTATGTAAAATAAAAAAATAGATTTAATGGCAGTAAGAACAAATAGGTGATTTAATAGTATGTAATATAAAAATAAAAAAAGATTTAATGCCAGTCAGAACCAAGAGTCAAGACCAGTATAATCGAGTATGCACACTGGTAGACAAATCAACAACTAAAAAAATTAGGAGCAAGAATTCACCAAAAAAAAAAGTATTGGAAGATATTAATTCACCCAAAATAATATTGGCAAAAATCAAGATATCACTTGTAACTGCAAGCAGAGAAAATGTTAGAGTTTTCTTGTAAACCTGGAAAAGTTGTAAATGATCCAAGTGCATCTACCTAGTAGAGGGTCATCCACTTCTGAAGGAGCATCCATTACACTATTGTTTTGTGCTTGAACAACTATAAGGCGAAACATAAAGATGGGAAACCATTAAAAATAAGTAACTAAACCAATTATACATACCATTATGCCATTTATGAAAAGAAAGAAAAGGTTTTAAATCTTTATAATCTTAAATGAAGTGAATAGACAAGACAAGACCCTAAGAAAATCCACACAAAGTAACATTCACATTCTAACCCAAATAACAGCCTTAGCAACCCAGGCACTCCTGGAACATATGCAAGTAACCAGCCAATAGAAAAGCAACATGAACATTGCTAACTACTTCATCTTCATTCATCCTTGCGCATGATTTACATTAAGCAGAGTCAACCAAAGCACTAAGCCGACTACCCTAAACAATTAGTATGATCTTATAACAGTAAAGAAGATCACTTTCACATTAAGCATTATCATCATACTAATTCAGTGACTAAATCAAAAGGATAAAGGTACTGTTTGTTTAATTGCTATCTTCGTTGCAATTTATGATGTTTGAGTTATGCTTTCAGTTTATTACTATTTGATTGTCACAAATTAATTGACAAATGTATACATGATGATCAATTATCTCTTCTCAGTATTGTACTTAATTAATTTTATTTATTTTAATTGTTAAATGTAAGGATATACCATATTCTGAATTGATGCTATCTAGTTTTGTTAATTGTTAAATGTACCAATTTATGTTTTGTTTATTTTTATAATGTTGACATATTTTGGTAATATTAATTAAGGGTTATTGATGCTGGATATAAAATGCAGGAATGTGATTTCATTTTTGTAAATTTTTGTTATTTAAATTGATTAAACCAATTTTCTCTTCTCTCTTTCTATATTTAATATGTTTTGTTCAAAGTTCAAACATATTTCTTAAAAATATGCATTTAAACAGAAGACCATGTTTCAATTAATTTTTTTTTGTGTGTATGTGTTTCATTTGCTACAAATCCAACTATAGCACGGAAATTCTCTGGTACTGAAGACTACTTATCTATGAAAGTTCTTGGCTATTGATGAAAATATAAGAACTAATTATTTCCTTAATGTATATGCCCTAAACAAAAATAAGTTGACATCATATTATTTATACAGTGTGCTACAAATTCATAATTTGCGTGGATAAAATTTTCCCTGATTGGAACACACACACAGACACATTAGTAAAAAGAAGGATTAATGTATAAATTTTCTCAGAAAATTTTTAATCACACTGAAGTTTTTTTTGGTCCCTTTTTGTGTGTCCTAGTTGACCATTAAGAATGTTAAATTGCTTTATTTTAAGACTTTTGAGGTAAGAATGTTCCTCAGATAACTTTCAAGACAACATTACTCTTAAGAAAGAAAAACTTTGATCAATATGATCCATTTACGCCGTCTAGCTTTCAAGACAACATTACTCTTAAGACAACATTACTGCACCTTTGGCGGCTAATCAAGCTCAAAGGCCTCTATGGCCTTTACTATTTGACTAAATAAAGTCTCCATGTTTGAGGAGAAACGTAGTTCTGTAATTCCATGGTATGATCAATATGATCCATTTACGCCGTCTAGCTTTCAAGACAACATTACTCTTAAGACAACATTACTGCACCTTTGGCGGCTAATCAAGCTCAAAGGCCTCTATGGCCTTTACTATTTGACTAAATAAAGTCTCCATGTTTGAGGAGAAACGTAGTTCTGTAATTCCATGGTATGATCAATATGATCCATTTACGCCGTCTAGCTTTCAAGACAACATTACTCTTAAGACAACATTACTGCACCTTTGGCGGCTAATCAAGCTCAAAGGCCTCTATGGCCTTTACTATTTGACTAAATAAAGTCTCCATGTTTGAGGAGAAACGTAGTTCTGTAATTCCATGGTATGATCAATATGATCCATTTACGCCGTCTAGCTTTCAAGACAACATTACTCTTAAGACAACATTACTGCACCTTTGGCGGCTAATCAAGCTCAAAGGCCTCTCTGGCCTTTACTATTTGACTAAATAAAGTCTCCATGTTTGAGGAGAAACGTAGTTCTATAATTCCATGGTATGATCAATAAGATCCATTTACGCCGTCTAGCTTTCCCGTAAACTATCTCCTCTGGGCAAATTCTATAATGTAAACTTTAATCCTTTGGTTGCCTTTGCATCCCACTTAAATCTTGAGATGATAATATCATAGTAAATCCTGATACAGATGAAGTGTATCCGGGTTCTCTTCCCTTTCTGGATCCTCTTCTTTTACTAGGAGCACTTCCTTCGTTACCAGCATCTCTACCGAACTTACAGATTCTAGACGACCTGATCCAGCTCATATGCCTCTCTAGCACAACTGGATATATGCTAACCGAAACCCTCGTCCATGTAGAGCAGAAGCTCACGGAGTCCTCGGATGTTAACATCAAGCATGCACTATAAAGAAACAATCATATAAATTACTGAACCTTCATATCTGTTGTCCCATGCATATTCTAGTAATTCTTTTGCAAGCTCCTTCTCTTTTTCAGACACTTCACTGATATGCTTAACTTTTCATGTTTAGCTAATCACATTCATTCATAAACTCATGAATATGAAACAGAACTAACTAGCATATCATCATAAGAGGCAACCAACATATACCATAACAATTAGCATTTAATATAACAAAGCATTTCATATTGAATACTAGCGCACAACATATCATTAAAAAATGCACAACTTAACAAATAATAATGCACATAATGCATTACAAATTAACTCAAATCTTGAACCTTTGCTCTGATACCACAACAATGTGACACCTCTTCCTTAACCCTCTTAGCTTTCATTATGATGAGTTGGAACCAAATTATGGCCTCAATTAACTCAAATTGTTAAAAGGGACTAACTTGAAAACTTCCATTTTTAAGCAAGTTACTATTCATAGTTTTTCGGGCCAACTTTGAAAATTCATAACTAATTCTAGGAAAATCGAAATTGAGTGGTTCCAACTTCTATTTGAAGCTTACAAATTCCTCTATGAGGGAAAAATACTAATTTGAACAGTAACTGGTCCAACTTGTACATATTCATTCGTGAAAATGTACTGTTCATATGGTAATTTTTCATTTCCCCAGGATTTTCTGTCATTTTTCTTCAACTTTGGACAGTCACAACTTTCTGTACAGAACTCCAATTCCAGTGATCTTTAGCTTTTTTTTAAAGATTGTAATGTGAACTATTTTTCCACAAAATTTTAGCTCATTTGGAGTTCATTTGTATGTTTCCAGACAGGGCAAAGTAAGACAAATGTCCAACTTTATTTTTCAGCACTTACCCAAATTTCTACCCTACTTAACTTCATATCTTATAACTTTGATTTCTAAATCCTTCTTAACCAATTTAATCTAAGTGATTAAGCAAGCTCAAAGCATAAACTAGTTATCAAGATTCCATGATACATCCATAAGTCACATTACATAATACATTACAACACTTAAACAACATTTAAACTACACACATAAAGTTCCTAACAAAATTTATATCATTATACATCCACATTGGTCTCATGCATCAACCACTTTCTCTTTACCCTTGAAAGTGCCTCCACCTAAAAATTGTTAGTGGGGGAGAATGAGATTTTTGTAAATCCCAGTAGCAAAACTTTCTAACACACATTATAAAATTGCATGACAACTTTCAATATAAGTGTGAATTCATAAAAGTGCAACATGTAACAATGAAATGCATATGGCCATAGCATACAAAAGCACATATTCACACTTTCAATCATCACAAATTTTCAATACAAGTCATGCATAATTCATACACATTTTCAAATAATTAAGCTTAGGGTTAGAAGGTCTTGCTACCTTTACTCTTTAATTTTCCTTTAGTTTGCAAGCTTTCTTGACCTCTTAGAAATTCATCCTCTTGCAACAAACACTTTCCTACATAATCAACAACATCATGGCCATTAATCTCAAGCCATTTCCAAGATAAAAACCAAGGTAAAACTCCTTGATACTATCTCTTGAACTTTAAGAACCTTAAGACCTTAAACTTGTCTCTATGATTTTCTAATGCTTCCATAAACTTGGGCTCACTTTTACCCTATACAAAAACTCATTTTGGACTCATTGGAAGCATCAAAATCATCAAAATAATTCTCCTTCCTTAGGTTCCAGCACAGACCGAAACAGTCCCCAAAATTTCCATTAATGTGATTTTCAACTTTCATCACTTGTAACACTTGATTCTTGTTTCCAAATTCATATTCAAGCATGGTATAACTTGATTTTAGCTCTTCTATATCAAATGGAAAATTGGGCAGCACCTCCACTAAAACTTCAAGATTTCCCAAGTTTACAAAACCAAAAAAACAATCTCAAACAACCACAATATATATATATATCAAAACACTCCTTACAACACAAGGAGTCTTTTATCATCAATGAATAGATCTAAATCCCTCTCTTTCTCACATTTCCTCTCATGAAACCTAAATTTCTAGTCACCAAAAGAGAGCCAAAATCAAAAATCTAAACCGATAGAAAGGTAGAGGAAGTTGAGAGGAAGATTTTCATGTATAGCTTTAGGTAGTAGCTCCTCTTACCTTGAGATTTCACAAGCTTTTCTCTCCTTCTCCATGGCTGAAATGGCGTCTCTTCTCCCTCCATTTTTCTGTCCATAGGTCGGCCAAAGTGGTGGAAGAATGGAGGGAAAGTTTGATTTATAAAAACTCATTAAAATGGAATGGAAGGATAAGATTAAATCTTAGAAATTAAGGGCTAAGATTGCTCCCACATGTGCAACACATGCTCATCTCTCATTTGCTCATTAAAAATATCTTCATGGGGCCAGAAAAATCTGATCTTGGTTTGGTTACATTAACCAAACCGAATTCCATTCGGTTACTCCTATCGATTACACTTCTTACCGGTAAACATAACTCTATTCCGGTAAATATTTTTCTACTTTTCTGGAGATGTTTTCTTCCTCTTTTAATTTCCATAATTCCCTCTTGAATATCTTAAAATAATCATCCTCAAATTGTCCCTTGATCCATTCAAAATTAACAGGATTATTTTATCCTATCTAAAACTCCTAAAAACGAACAATTTTAGAATAAATCACTTTTAGGGCCTTATAATTTTCTACATTTTTCATTGATATTCTAGCCCTTCATATTTCCCCAAAATGCCTTCTAAATTGTCCCAAATTAAATTTTGTAATAAATTGTATTTTTGGGATTTTTCGGGCATTTTTCTTTATTTTCGGGAAAATCGCCTTAATTGTACTATGGGCAATAATTTTGTAAAATACTGTAAATTCCATTGAATTTCTGTAAACTCTGCTTTTTGATCTTAAAGAACTCCTGATACCTTAAATAAATATTTTCAACGTTAAATCTTTAAAATTTCATAATTTTTATCTAGACCGAATTTCAACAATCGGTTGAATCTCTGGTAATCAGTGAGTTCTGCTCTATCTTTTAGGATCTGTGAATTTTTCTAACTTTTGGTCAACTGTTTGACTTTTTGACTTTCACTTTGACTGGTCAAATGACCAAAATGCCCTTACACTTTCTCTTAATGAGCAAAATGCCCTTTGACAGTCTAACTTTTCATAAATTCCCATTTTACCCTTGACTTTGTTGCCTTTGATCTTTTAGTTTCTGACCCCTTGGGCAACTTCCCAGGAGGTCACCCATCCTGAGATTGTTCCTGGGATGAGCACGCTTAACTTTGGAGTTCTCATAAAATTAGTTCCGCTGAGCTAAGTCTGATTTTGAGTTATCCCGCCTATCGGCATCAACTTTTCCCGTACTTTCTATCCGTGGTTTCTAACTTGGCTTTTGACTATTGGTTTAGCCTCTTTTATCCAATGACCATATTACCCTTGGTCTGTATATTTAATGACATTTATGTCACTGGCTTACATCCTTAAAAGTCTCAAAGCCTTAGTACTAATTTGACCAGGGTCTTCTTGGTCCACTAACATTTCTTCTTTTATACTTTTATTTATGGGCCTTGTCTTATCTTTTAACTAACGATTCGGCCTCTTTGTTAGTTTACTGAAAAGGGTGGATATTACACATAAAGTCATCAACATCATTAGAATAATTTCACAACATTGTTAGGTAAAGTTAGAAATCTTTGCTACCTTTGTTTCTTAACTTTGCTCTTTACTTTGTAACTTTCTTGACCACTTGAAATCTCACTCTCTTGTACCAATTCCTTGCCTACACAATAGATAATATAATGGCTATCAAACACATGCCATTCCCAATGCAAGAAGCAATGTAAAAACCCTTAACCATTCTCTTGAATTTCTTAAACCTTAGAACATCAATTTATCTCTAAGTTTTTCTAATGCTTCCATAAACTTGGGACCACTTATACCCTACACAAAAACTCATTTTGGATCCATTGGAAGCATCAAAATCATCAAAACAATTCATCTTCATGCAATTCCAGCTCAGACCGAAACAGCACACACATATTCCATAATGTGAATTTTTCAACTTCCAACCATTCTACCACTTGATTCTTGTTTCCAAACTCTCATTCATGCATGGGAAAACATGATTTTAGCTCTTCTATATCAAATGAAAAATTGGACAGCACCTCCCCTATTTTCTCATGATTTTCCAAAAATTACAAAAATCACAAAATAACTTCAACAACAACAACATCATCATCATCAATATGCTTCTTTCAACAAGAGGAAGCATTTGTAACCAACAAATGGCTTTAAATCCCTCTCTTTCTCACCTTTCTCTCAAAAACCCTAGGTTTTGAAACTTGAAAAAGAGAGGCTAAATCAGATTTCTAATCCATGGAAATGGAAGAGGAAGTTACAAGGATCATTTTCATATATATCACAAGGTAGTATGCTAACTTACCTTGATTTTCCACTTGATTTTTCTCTCTTCTTTGCTCCCAACTATGGCGTCACTTTCACTTCAAATTTCTGCTGGTTGTGTCGGTTTGAAGTGGCTGGAATGGAGAGGAATTTGTGTGTTTAATAATTCCCATTTAATGGAATTAAGGGTTAGGATTATGTCTTATAACTTAAAGGAGATCTAAGGGCTATCATGGAGCCACATTTATGCCACTTGTCATGCTCTTAATCTCCCTCATAAAGTGATATTTATGGCTGTAAAAATCTCATTACATTTGGTTACTCTAACCAAATTGGATCCCATTCAGTTACTTTTACCGATTACACTTTTTACCGGTAAACTTAACTTTATTCCGATAAATCTTTTTCTACTTTTCTGGAGATATTTTGAAATATCCATAATTTCTATGCTAGCTGAAATAAATGCTAATTCGATAATTAGAAAATGTAAAGTGAAATCAGAGGTAAATAGCTTATAAAGAAAGGAAAGTTATAGCCAGATGTTGTAATGTTAGAATTTGCTTGGTTTATGGAGTTCTGAAAGAATTCCAAAGTTGAATATAATTAATTACCCTAGAGTAATGTGAGGATGAGAAATTTATGAAAAATGACCCATAGGTCATTTAATAAAAGACCAAGGGCATAAAGGTCTTTTAGTATTAAAAGTAACGGCAAAATGGTAAATTTGCAAAAAGTAAAGAAAGTAAGGGCAAAATGATAATTATGAGAAAGTAAAAGGGCATTTTGGTAATTTGACAAATTCAAAGTCAAAAGTCAACTTTTTACCAAAAAATTTCAAATGTCCAATGGATAGAGCCCGACTCATGGGTCACAACCAGAAACACGGATTTTCCAAATTCAAATTAGATTTTTATTTATATACTTTTGAAGGGCGAAAAAGGGAAAAATAATTATTTAAGGTACAAGGAACCCTCCAAAAATTTAGAGAAAAATATGAAAAATCCAGTGAATTTTATAGTATTTAATAAAATTATTAACCAGGGTACGATTAAGGCGATTTTCCCGAAAATTAGGAAAAAGACCCGAAAATCCCCGAAATATAATTATTTCATAAAATTGATTTTGGACAATCTAGAGTGAATTTTGGAAAAAGAAAATGGGCTAGAGAATCAGTAAAAAATGTAGTATTTTTCAAGACCCTAAAAGAATTGTGCTCTCCGATTGTACGCTTTCAGGGATTTTGAACAGGATAAATTAATCCTGTAAAATTTGAGAAAAGTAAAGGGTATTTTGGGGATAATAATTTTGTTAAATTCAAGATGAAATTATGGAGATTAAATGAGAAATAAAATATCTCCAGAAAAGTAGAAAAAGATTTACCGGAATAAAGTTAAGTTTACCAGTAAAAAGTGCAATCGGTAAAAGTAACCGAATGGGATCCAGTTTAGTTAAAGTAACCAGATTTTAACCCCCCATTACAGCCATAATTATCAGCTTTCTGAGGGCTAAAGAGAGGTTGACAAGTGGCACGTGTGTGGCACCATCTTAGCCCTTAGATCACACATAATAATTAAGACTCAATCTTAGCCTTTCATCCCATTAAAGCTTGAATTAATAAAACAATAATTCCCCTCCATCTCCAGCCCATTTTGCATGACTTCTTCAGCTGGAAATGGAGAAGCAAGTGACGCCATGGAAGCACCACAAGAGAAGGAAAAATTTCAAGAATTCACAAGGTAAGAGACTAAAGCACCCAATCACATACCTTTTCTTGATCCTTGTGATCTCTTCTACCTATTCCATGGTTTAGAATTTTGATTAAACTCCTCTTTCTCAAGATTCAAAGTTTGTGTTCTTG
>JANTPZ010151665.1:2476-13236 GCA_025593235.1 Vachellia pachyceras | reverse complement strand
TTAATTATGATTTTTCAAAGTTTAGTCAACATGCTGACAGCTTTTGGTTACCATGCGAAATTAAGAGAGAAAGTAACCAAATGTAAATTGTAAGAACTCCAAGGGTAAAAGTAAGCCTTTAGGGCTAATGTGGCTCATTGGGCATTCACTTTTCATGGCTCTAATTATGTTATTAATTCTCTAGGGCCATAAAGTGACAAAGAAAAGTTATGGTTAGAAGATCAAGGTACAAAAGGAGGAGGCAAAGTCTAAAAGGTAGTGAACTTACTTACTTGTATGTGTGTGATGTTTATGTTATGCATTGATTTGCTAGATTATGTGAAGCATGTATGAATGAATGAAGCTCTGTTTTTATTTTTACTATGGCCATAAGTGAATTACACAAAACATTGAGCACGCAACATTTCATTCTGTGAACATGAGCCTATGTAAGGCAAGCATATCATGCACTAGCATTCATCCTACATGCATTGTTTGTAATGTTTGCTACTAGGATTCCTCGAATCTCACCCTCCCCCATTAACCATTTTAGGTACAAGTGCACCTAAGGAGAAAGTTTATGAAGTTTAAAGCAAGGAATTTGTTAAGCATTGATATGTAATTATGATGTAATATGTAATGTGAAACCTATGCATGTATGGATGATATATGATAGCCATGAACTCCTAAATGAATGATCAAACATGTTTCAAAAAGGATTAGGAGTTAGGGTTTTGAAAAGATGAAGTTTGAAAATGGAAAGTTTGACTAAGTCTTAATGTAAAGTCAATCAAATGCCTAACTTTGACCTGTTCCAAAACAGGATAAATGAACTCCAAATGAGCTTCAATTTTACAGAAAAATATTTGGCATTGCAAGCTTTAAAACAAGCTAAAGAACACTAAATTTGTAGTTTTATACAGAAAGTTATGATGTTCCAAAGTTTGAAGAAAATCACTGAAAATCTGGGAAAAATGAAAAATTGCCAAATGAACAGTGCTTTTTCACGCCTTAAACTGTTTCAATTGGGCAAGCTAATGACTTAATGAGTATTTTTTCCTTATAGAAGAACTTATAAGCTTCAAGTAGAAATTGGAAGCACTCAATTTCAATTTTTCTAGAATTAGTTACGAAATTTCAAAGTTGGCCCAAAAATCTGTGAATAGTGACGTGAATAGTAACCCTAAACTTGAAAATTTTATTTTTCACTCTTTGGTTACTCTAAGTCACTAAAAGCCTAAAGGTGCTTCCAAATGGATATAAAATGAAGATAAAGGTAAAGATTAAGGAGTGTCACACTATTTGGTATTAGAGCAAAGGTTATGGGATTAGTTTGGAATAATTGTGCATTGTTATTTGATTATTGTGCACTATTATTCAATATGCCTATGAAATTGATGTCATTAGCTAAATGATGTGTTATGTACTGGTTGCCTCTTATGAATATATGTTAGATAGCTATAGTTTATGTTCCATATTCATGAGCTTATGAAGGAATGTGATTAGAAGAACATGATAAGAAGGAACCTTTAGAGATTGGTTTCAATATGATGGAATCATTTTAGAATTTAAATGAAGTGTTCGAAAAAGAGAAGGAGCTAGCACAAGAACTACCAAAAGATTTAGGGATAATGGATATGAAAGTCCAGTTGTTTCACTATGGCACGTCCTAGATGCTAACACCCGAGGACTCCGTGAGCATATTGCTCTACATGGACGAGGGTTTCGGTTGGCTTATATTCAGATGGGCTAGAGAGACATAATAGCTGGATCGGATTGTCCTGAACCCGTAAACCCGGTAGAGATGCTGGTACCAAAGGAAGAGCTCCCATTAAAAGAAGAGAACTACAAATATACTTCATCTGGATCAGGATCCACTATGCTAGTATCATCTCGAGGTTCAAGCGGGATGTAAAGGCAACCAAAATATTATTTACATTGATCTGATCAAATCATATCCATTTAATTAATCCAAATATTGAGCCAACGAATATAATTTATCTTTATAAATTAAATTAATGCTAGTTATTTAATTTATCAAATAAATTACATATTAAACTAACACATAAATATTATTTACATAATATTGTGCAATTTTTAATTTCAACATATATATACATATATTTAAAATTTGAATAAACCCTAGAAATAAAGCTTATGTTGTGCTGTTCTTGCGTGCGACCTTGTAGGCCCATATAAGTTCTGCAGTGGGCTAATCTCACCATAAGCTCACAAGTCGCAAGCGGTCTCTAGCAAGACATTACGACTACCCAAATCATACAGGGATCGTTAATACGGCGTAACCTTTTATGTAACCACATCACATCCCTTTTGTCACGCAATATCTCGGTCAAGGATGAGGCATGGATGACATCATTCTCCTATTCCTGACCATTACTTTCTCAATCCCTGAGTAGTCTGATCAAAGAAATGAAAACTCCTTTCCATTATAGTATGGCCATACATTTCTCAGACTCACTCATCGAGGGGCCCAGTAATATCTCTCGACTAATGTGAGGGATAAATCCCATATTGATCACTCATATTCCTCCACATAAAACCCTTAAGCCCAATTATAGCCTTTATCATCACCCGATCAAAGGTGACTTTTGACTAGGTCAAAGCTTAGTGACTTTCATGTAGGAATCCTTGATGATCTCAGGTCAAAGGGCATTGTGACGTGATCACATATGAGATAAGCTAACGATTTAATCCATGCAGCTTTCTCATAGCGGGTGCCTATGACTTTAACTCGTATCTCCATACCTTATAAAAGTCATATTGTTCTTACTTTATCTTTGTTCCCACATAGATAATCGACTAGGGACATTTAGGACAATATTCATAATTTTCCCATGGATGCAATTATCATAAGAAACATGCAAAAGTTATGATAATTAAATGGAGAAAATACATTAAAATAAATAATGTGTGAAGTACAATGATTGGCCCCTATGGCACAATTTCCAATAGATTGAATTATCATTTTCTGTGGAGTAAAACTAATAGTGTTAAAATTAAAGGGCTAAAAAAACACTTTTTTTTTAAATTTAAGAGATTAAACTAAAATTTGAAGGATTAAATGTATACTTTAACCTTTTTTCTAAAACTACACCTGTCATACTTTAGGGTAATAATGGATATCTAAAAATAATTTAAAGTGCTAGCTATATACTTGGGTTCATAAAATTGTAATCAATTCCATGAGTCGAAAATATAAACATGGATGAGGCAAATCATAGTAAGAATTCCAATATTAAAGGTGGACCCGATCCTTAACCAAGGACATTGGAAAAAAAAAGAGGACCCAAACAGATTAAAAGGAGCGACAAAATTGTGTCAATTTAGTAAATGACAAATTAAATGAACTTTTAACAAATAGTTCAGTTAATTAGAGCATCATAAAATATATAGACGCCATAATCATAAATAATGGACCTACAATCTTGATTCTCATTTCTCAAATAATTATTATATTTAGGACAAATTCCCAACGTATAACATATTTATGATGAACCGTACATGCCAACTAGCTAGCTTCTAGAATATAATTATTTTCTTATTCTGGAGGACATTATTGCATTTGCATGCATACACACACATGTCAAAATCGAACCACTTAAGTTATTGCCGGCATCTTCAGTTAAAGAAGTTATGGAATATTCCCAAAATATCCCTTAGATATATGGAAAACCTATTTGGTGTCCACGAAGGAAATTATTAAAAAATATTAGTTTGAAAGAAAATACGAAACTTAACTTAAGGGTTTGTTTGGTTGGAGGGGAGAAGATGGAAGGGAAAATAACTTGTTCCCCTCAATTGGTTTAAACTTTTAGAGGGGAAGGGGAGCTAAAACTTGTCTTCCCTTCCCTTCCTTTACCCTATTTTAGCTCCCTTTAAATTGGGGGGTTTTTTTAGATGAGAGCTAATTTTTAAGACAAATTTACCCCTATAACTTTTCTATGATTCATTAATGCTGTAAAGAAAAAAATATTATTGTAATTAATGTTGGAAATTGTACTTTAGATATCAATCATTATACTTTAAACATTATTGTAATTTATTATCATGTATTTTCTCCATTTTGCAATTATCATAGCTTTTACATGTTTGTTGATAATTGCATCCATGGGCAAATTATGAATATTGTCATAAATGTCCATGACCGGTTATCTATGTGGGAGCTAAAAGGTATAAGACTAGTATGACTTTGATAAGGCATGGAGATAAGAATCAAAGTCTTATGCACCTGTAAGAGGACAAGGTGTTAGACCGACTGACTATGAGAAAGCTACATGGATTATGTCATAAGCTTATCTTATGTGTAATCATGTCACAATGCCCTTTGACCTAAGATCATCATAGATTCCTATATAAGAGTCCCTGAAATTTGACTTAGTCAAAAGTCGCCTTTGACTGGGTGATGATAAAAGCTATAAATGGGGCTTAGGGTTTTCATGTGGAGAAATGTGAATGATCAAGATAGGGGTTCTCAAACTAACTCATTATAGGGGTTCTCAAACTAACTCATTGACCTAAGATCATCATAGATTCCTACATAGGGAGATATTACTAGGCCCTTTAATCAGTTAGTTTGAGAAATGTATGATCATACTGTAACAAAGGTGTTTTTCATTTCTAATATCAGACTACTCAGGAGTTGATAAATTAATGGTCAGGAATAGTAGGATGACATTACTCATGCCTTATCCTTGATCGAGATATCATGTGACAAAAAAGGACATATCATGATTACATGACAGGTTGTATCGTGTTAATGATCCTTTTGTGATTTGTTGTATCGTGTGATAAAAAAGATATCGTGTGACAAAAGAGAGATGGATTTCTGGTTACTAGAAGTCATGATGTGTTCCTCATTAAACACAATGAACCAACCACCTATCAAGAGGCTATAGTAGGTTCAAACTTTGACAAATGGATTAATGCCATGGTGTCTAAAATATAATCCATGTATGACAATTAGGTATGGATCTTGGTTGACCCACCTAAAGGCATAAAAACCATTTTCTGCAAGTGGGTTTTCAAATAGAAAACTGACATGGATGGCAAAGTAAATGTCTTCAAAGCACGATTGGTTGTAAAAGGATTCACTCAAATTCATGATATAGACTATGATGAAACATTTTCCCCAGTTGCAATGGCTAAGTCAAGCCGAATCCTTCTTGCTATTGCAGCATATTATGACTATGAAATATGGCAAATGGACGTTAAGACAACCATCCTTAATGAAAAGCTCCTTGAGGATGTATACATGACACAACCTAAAAGTTTTATGTGTCCAGAGGACTCTGGTAAAATATGTAAGCTTCATTGTTTCATTTATGTATTGAATCAAGTATCACGGAGTTGGAATCATCATTTTGATGAAGTGGTCAAAGAGTTTGGATTCATTAAAAATATAGATGAAACTTATGTTTACAAGAAAGTTAGTGGGAGCATAGTTGTATTCTTAGGGCTTTATGTAGATGCATCCTACTCATTAAGAATGACATTCCTACCTTGCAAAGTGTTAATTCTTTGTTAGGAAAGTCTTCTTCAATGAAGGACTTAGACGAAGCCACTTACATTTTAGGGATTAGGATCTATAGAGATAGATCCAAGAGACTTATAGGCTTATGTCAAAATACATATATAGACAAGATACTGTATAGGTTTAGTATGCAGGACTAAAAAAGGGCTACATACCCATGTCTCATGTTATCCTTTTCTTCAAGGTCAATGTCCTAAACACTGGATCAAAGAAATCGCATGAGTAAGGTTCCATATGGCTTGGCTATTGGATCCATCATGTATGTCATGTTAAATAATCAACTGGATGTCTCATTTGCCTTAAGTGTGATCAACAGATACCAACAAGATCTTGATGAGGGTCATTGAATTGCTATCAATCCTAAAGTACTTGAGAAGGATTAATGACTTGTTCTTATTATATTATGGTTTGGATGATGAACTCTATGTAACTGGTTACATATACATGAGTTTCCAAATTGATCAGGATGATCTTAGATCACAGTATGGATATGTATTCCTATTCAATGTGGCATGGTGAGATGGAAAAGCTCTAAGTAGAGCACTATAGCAGATTCTACAACATAAGCTGAGTATATAGCAGCATCAGATATAGTTAAAGAAGCCATTTAAATCAGAAAGTTCATTATTGTACTAAGGGTAGTCCCTACTATCTCAAATCCAATAGATTTGTTCTGCGATAATAGTGGTGCTAATGTACAAATAAAGGAGCCTATACCACACCAAAGGACCAAGCATATACTCAGAAGATTTTACCTTATCAGAGAAATTAATGATAGAGGTGACATCAAAATATGCAAGTACCTAGAGAAGACAATGTTATTGATTCTTTTACCAAACCGTTTGTGCAAGTGAAATATGATGGTCATGTTAAGACAACGGGAATTATGAAAATTAATGATTGTACCGGTGCAAGTGGGAGGATATTGAAAATTGTGCCCTAGTGTCAATCATTGTACCTTAGACATTATTTACTATAATGTATTTTCTCCTTTTTTTCAATTATCATAGCTTTTGTATGTTTGTTATGATAATTGTATCTATGGGTAAATTATGATATTGTCATAAATGTCCCTGGTCAGTTATCTATGTGGGAGCAAAGATAAAATAAGACAAATATGAATTTGATAAGGTATATAGATACGAATCAAAGTCTTAGACAATTGTAAAAGTACAAAATGTTGGACCGACTTGCTATGAGAAATCTACATGGATTATGTCATAAGCTTATCTAATGTGTAATCATGTCATAAGGGCCGTTGGCCTGAGATTATCATAGATTCCTACATGAGAATTGCTAAGTTTTGACTTAGTCAAAAGTCACCTTTAACTGAGTGATGATAGATGCTATAATCGGGTTTAGGGCTTTTCATGTAGAGGGATGTGAATGATCAATATGGGATTTGTCCCTCACGTTTGTAGAGATATATTATTGGGCCTCTTGATGAGTCAGTCTGAGAAATATGTGGTCATACTGTAACAAATGGTTTTTTCATTTCAAAGACCAGACTACTCAGGAACGAGAAAGTAATGATTAGGAATAGTAGGATGACATTATTCATACATCATCCTTGACTGAGATATCGTGTAACAAAAGGATGTGACATGATTACATGATATGTTGTATTGTGTTAGCGATCTTCATATGACTTGGGTAGTTGTAATGTTTTGCTACAGGCCGCTTACGACTTGTAGGCTAATAATAAATTTAGCCTACTGCTAACTTCATAAAAGCCTATAAGGTCATATGTAAGAACTAGGGCTGAGTAAACAACCTGAAACTCGGTAGACCCGCCCAGGCCCGGTGTGCTGTTTGCCTATTTGGGCCCGCCCGAAAAGCAACCCGGAACGGGCAGGCTGTCATGTTAAACGGGATGAGGCACGGCACAACCTCGGGTTGCCCATGCCCGCCTGTTTATTTTTTTATATTTTTATTTATCATTAGTGTTATATAAATATTACATTTGATTCTAAATTTTAAAGCTTGACCTTGGTTGTTAGAAATGGATTTGACCAAAAGGGGTGGTGAATTAGTCTAATATAAAAACTTAGCACTTTAAAACTTGATAGAATTAAAAGAATAAAGTCACCGGAGAAGAGGAAATATGAACATCGAGATTTATCCTAGTTTGGTCTCCTTAACCTACGTCCAGTCCTCAGAGCTTCCCTGAGATTTCCAAATCCATATCAACAACAGAAAGATGCTTCACAAGCCTTTACAAGTTGGGAATTCACTCTCCCTTTCTCTTGTCACTAAAACAGAGTCACTCACTCTCTGTTTTTATCTCACTTTCAGCCCAGTTTACTCAAGGTCCCGTCCTTTAGTTTCTCACAAATTTACAAAGTATTTTTGCCACAGAAATCTCTCTCAAACGAGTAGATGGCTAATAATGAAGCTCAGAAAGAATTAATGAAGTAATACAGAGAATGTAGTAAATGCAGCTTTTAATGCTCAGGATATTCATTCTCCTTCATTCTCTGTATTGAATGCTTGTCCTTTTATAGTTGAGAGATTCTTGAATATTCGTTAGACTCCTTTGAATAGTCGTTACTTTCATCATCGACCAATTGGCTTCTTCATTAATGGCATTAAATGGCATTAAGTCAGACGAGGTTGAATGATGCAGAAGAACGTTAAAGTCTCCGAGTCTTGGACCATGCTTGTGCTTCTTTCCTTATTTAATGTTTCAAGCTTTTGCATTTATGAGAGCAGTTAGAATTCGAAAGTGTCGTTACACAAATAAGGAAAGTAGGTGTATAGCGTAGTTGAAATGTGTCAGAGACAAAGCTGTCAGAGAGAGAGAGAGACAATGCTCGAGCATAGGATTTTAATGCTCGAGTGTTGCTCAGAATATTTCAAAGAAAAGTTCAGTACTATGATGTAATGCTTGAGTATTATATGAAAGTTTTTTGAAAAGAGTCAAATACTCGAGTATTAAATCTGAGTGCTTGAGTATTGATAATGCTTCCTAGGAATACTCGATTATAATGTGCAAGTGTTGGAAAATATAAGTTTTGGAAATTCACATTACTCGAGTGCTGAATCATTGTGCTCGAGCATTGATAATGCTGGAAGTGAATGTTGGAGCATTGTGATAGAGTATTGGTGAACAGTGAAATTTTTTAGCCCGATGCTTGAGCATAAAAAGCTAGTGCTCGAGTATTGACAGTGCTTGTAGTTAATGCTTGCAGTGTTGCCTTCCAGTGATGAGGGTCAGGTCACAACACTTGAGTGCTGGTTCTGCTGGAAGCTTTTACTTGAAGTGTTACTTGACAGCACAAATAGAGAACTCAATACTCAAGGACTGCATTTGCAGTGCTCGAGTATTGGCTATGCTGTCAGCCAATACTGGAAGTGTTGTCTGACAGTGTTGAGAAAAGCAGTCAACACTCGAGTGCTGAAATATACTGCTCGAGTATTGGCAATACTTTCAGCCAATGCTTGGAGTGTTGACTTGAAGTATTTTCACAAACCTCAATGCTTGAGTACTGTAAACCTAGTGCTCGAGCATTGGCTCTGCTGTCAGCCAATACTTGCAGTACTTCATTACAGCATTGTTTGTAAGCCATGTTTTAGCCTAATGATCGAGTACTGACTTGCAATACTTGAGCATTAGCATTACTCTATGCCAATGCTTGAAGTGTTTACTCAAAGTATAGTTTAAAAACTTATTTTCAAAGCATATTCCAATACTCGAGTATTGACAACACTTCATGTCAATACTTGGAGTTTTACCCGGGAGCACTAAATTTTCTTAAGTTTAAAACTTGCAGCGCTCGAGCATTGAATTCCACTGCTCGAGTACTGTCAATACTTTGACAAAAACACTCGAGTATTTTCATGAAGCACTGAATCAATACTTATTCTACAATTTGTTATCATCAAAACAAGGTATCAACATTGGTCTAGTGGTAAAAGGGTTCGTGGAATATTCACTAAGTCTTGTGTTCAATGCTTTAGCTTGTCCCAACTTAAACTAGAAAATCAGCAACATCCAAAAAGAAGGGAATCATGCATCCAACCAAGATAAAGCCAAATCCATGATTTTTCTACACCACCATTTGCATGAAAGTCTAAAAATTGAGTATTTGACTGTCAAAGACCCACTTGTTCTTTGGAACAATTTAAAGGAAAGGTATGATCACCAGAAGATGATCATACTTCCAAAAGCTCATTTTGACTGGATGCATTTGCGTTTGCAAGATTTTAAATCTGTAAGCGAGTATAATTCTGCTATGTTTAAAATCACTTCTCAGTTGAAATTATGTGGAGAGAATGTCACTGATGATGATATGCTAGAAAAAACATTCTCCACATTTCATGCATCCAATTTGCTCCTGCAGCAGCAATATCGTGAAAAAGGTTTTAAGAAATATGCTGAGTTAATTTCTTGCCTTCTTGTGGCTGAACAAAACAATGAGCTTTTATTAAAGAATCATGAATCCCGTCCAACTGGCTCGAATCCATTCCCAGAAGTGAATGTTGTATTTAACAAATCTGTTTATGGCCGTGGACGTGGACGAGGACTGTAGGCGGCATGGCCATGGCCGTGGTCAAAATCATGATGATTCAAATTCCCACCTGAAGAAGGGGAAGATTGATAAGAGCCATAAAAAGGAAATAAGTGGGCATAACAAGCATGCTGAAAGTGCATGCTATCGCTGTGGTGGAAAGGGTCATTGGTCTCGTACCTGTCGTACACCAAGACACCTTGTTGACCTTTACCAAGGATCACTGAAAAATAATGGTAAAGGTGCAAATGTTGAGATAAATCATGTTGATCAGGCTGATAATTTTGAATATGGTGACATGAACATTACCCATTTGGATGTTGCTGATTTTCTAGTTTAAGTTATTTGTCTATTTGAACATCTATGTTTTAAAGTTGTAATGATCATATGTATTTCATTTTAATTATGTTTTCTCTTATTTCATGTAATGAAGAATGAATCTCACTAGCATCAATCCAGAAGATTTATGTCTCGTTGATAGTGCAACAACACACACCATACTCAGAAATGACAAATATTTTTCTTTCTTGATAATGAAAGAAGCTAATGTTCAGACTATATCTGGTAGAAAAAATCTAATTTAAGGCTCCGGAAGAGCTAATATTTTGTTGCCTGAAGGAACAAAATTATGCATTGATAATGCACTTTATTCTACCAAGTCTGAAAGAAACTTGTTAAGTTTCAAGGATATCCGCAGAAATGGATATCATATAGAAACA
>JANTPZ010151663.1:3141-17287 GCA_025593235.1 Vachellia pachyceras | reverse complement strand
GCCTTCACTGAAGATGGCTTCAAACTCAACAACCTCCTGTCGTGTCGAGAAGACCAACTTGGAAACCCATGTGCTTTTATCTCTTCTTCTGTGTTATTCTCTTGCTTCAGATATTTTCCATTAACAGCTAACACATTGCTTATCATTTTTCTAACGTTGTCGCTCACATTACTTTGAGCTATGAACTTTCCGACTCCGAGCTGCAACGCACCGCTACGGCAAGTCTCGATGTTTGTGAGGGCGGCACTGAGCCATGTTTGTGCATCTGATAGCGAGCAAGAAGTTGCATGTAGGGCTTGAAGGGTTCGGTTTAGATGGAAGATGGTATTGTCGTAGAGCTTTAAACAGTCACTGAAGACATATTTCTGCATCTTGGTCACAAATTTTGGGCCATAATCTTGAGCTTCCTTATGCATGGCTTGGGCTTCGACTAGTGAAGATCGAACCAGCATCTTCTTGAACTCTGAAGGAATATGGTTCGGTCTGAACTGGTCGTCACTATGGCCCATGTGAAACTTGCATGGCTCAGGGTGAGGAGTTTGGTTGCACCAAAAATCTATAGATGAAGACGACGACGACGATGATCTTGATGAGAAAAGGGAAAAAAATAAAGTGAGGGAAAAGAATAGCTTAACAATGATCGATGCCATTTTGTTCGTGGTTGTCTTTTGTTATGTGAATGTGGAGGATGTGTTTATATATTTATAGTGCTTCACAAAACATTCAAATCTTTAGAGGAGAGGGGTTTCGTTGAAAATGGAGGAGCCGTAAAGGATATAAGTCGGTCGAATAAAATAATCAAACAATGACCTCGTAGTTCATGGAAGTATACGATACTGATTTATAAAATTAACTAAAAGTTATGTCAAATGTTTCTGGCTTGTAATTTACAAGAATAATATGCATGTGTGTATCATGTAGTCTTTATATCATTTGTATGTAAAATTACATATTTACTCCTTTTAACTTTATATAATATTTCAGTTTAGTCTTTAACTTTATAAAATATTTTTTTAAATCCTCAACTTAACACGTGTCTCGATTGAAGTGGTAATCAGCCCACTATCAGAAAAATGCCGCTTCCGTCATTAACTATTTTCCGTTTTCCGTCACTAAATAGCTATTTTTCGTTGTTAAAACGAATATCGTTAATATTTTCTATTGCTAAATGGAAATTTTCTGATGGAAAATAATCATTTAATGATAAATTTTTCTGTCACTAAATGATTTTTTTTTTTGCAGTGGCGAGATTAGTCAAAAGCCTATGCCCTGAACTGTTTAAAAATAGTAGCAGACCTAAACCTTTTTAAGGGTCTATTTTGCATAACAGTACAGGCCTATTTCTATCATTTGGGTAGCAGATAAAAGGTTTGTTTGATTAGTCTATTTAGGCAATCAAAATTCATTATTGCGCTTCCCGAGACAAAATTCCTCTCACATATTTACCTCAGAATCTGTGTCTGTTTTCCCAACGGGCTATCCAAACAAACCCAAAACTGTGTATTCAGTTGTTTAATCAGTACAGTACTTCTGTTTAGTTTCTTACTTTTTATAAAATGTTTTTCCAACCCTAACACCATGACTCTCAAATGACAATTTTTGCCGTGTCAATCATAGTTATTTGTTTTAAAAAATAAACTTAATGTCAGCATTTTTTTCATAGAATTAATTGTGTTAGAAACAAAGGACTAAAAAGACATTTTATAAAATTAAGGATCAAAATGAAACATTATCTCAAGTTGAAGGAACAAATATGCATTTTTACCTAAATATTAACAATAGAGGTGGAAGCTAGCAATAAAGAAATCAAATCAACAGATTTTGCTTGAATTTGTGAGTTGGCGTAATGGTGGCTAAGGCTTGAAAAATGGGTAATAATTGGTGACTAGAAACTGCAACAAAGAATTAATATTATATGGCTGTGGCTATTGTTAATAGTAAAAGCGATTACAAAATATTTGGCCAAGTGTCCACTTTAGTGACGGCGCAACTATTGAAATAAAACAAGAACCATATTTTTCTGAGCAAGAATAGTTGTATCCTTGTTTAATTTAATATACTTAAAAATGATGATATCATAAGCTTAAAAATGAAGAGTAATGTTCCAATTTCACCAAGTACATACATTGGACGTGTTTTCTTTAATTACACACTACAAATTATAGTATCATCCCCCATGTGCATGTAATTTGCAAAGTAAGCAATTCTAACGGCCGACACAATCAACGTTTGACAAATCAGTACCGTCCCCAATCATTAATATAAAATTTAATTAACTAATTTTGAGTATTTATTTTTATTATTTTTTTAAACTAATTTGACTTATGATCGAATCATATTATAAGTAACTCAAAAAATCATGTAATATAAGTTATAATTAAGTAATTTATTTATCTCCCTTAACCTCTCCATATTAGTTGATTGTGTGTTATATCAAAGACCAAATGCGGTACTATTATTAAATTATTTGTTTTGGTGTGATTCATGAGTCAACGATAGAGTTCAGATTGGATTCTCGCAAAGAAACTGTATGGTCCGATAAGAATAGAGTAAATTAATTAAATAACAGTTTTGGCAATTTAATTAAGAAGTATGGGCACTTATATTTTCTTATACATGCATTTGCGGTGGATTAATTTCGAAAATATCGACCAATATATAGTTAATAAGCAAATCGCACGCATCTTCTAAATTAATGACTTAAGGGAGTATAAATTAGTATAACTTAGTCTTATTATATTTTGTCTCAACTACTCCTGTAAGAAAAATCCCATAAAATTTATGCTAGTTGCATAAATAATCCCATAAAATTTCAAAGTTTAAATTTAGTCTCCTTGACGTTATTTATATTAATTATGTCATTAAGTTTTTTATGGATGATATGAGGATAATATGACAAACCTAACATTGATTAAAAATTTAGGCCATAATATACAAAACACCTTAAACTTTAGGACAGTTGATTACCATTCCCCTAAAATTCCAAAATTTAATTTCTTTTTAAGGGAAAATTTTATATTTTTTTAATTATAAGATGTCTCGACATTCTCATAAAATCTGAGTTGACAGATTCCATCATGAACTTAACAACAAAATTAACTGTGGGGAATTCAATATAAAAAATTAAAATTAAAAATATTAAATTTAAATTTTAAAATATCGAGAGAATTAAATGTACTTGACTTGAAGTTTACAAGAGTTTTGTAAATCTTAACCTTCTAAATTTTTTTTTTTTCAAAATTAACGAATTGTGTTGCTGCTTTGGAAGTTGGCACAGCCACCTAACTGCATAGCATTATGTATAATTTCATTATTCATCCACAAGCTTGGATGTACTTGAGGCCTACAAGAGGAAGGGTTTAATTATGAGATAATCACTATAAAATTTCACTTAATAGATCTAATCATTCAAATCTAACAATTGAGAAGCATGCATTTATAAATGTTAATGTAGAAAATGACAACATATTTATACTGTTCACTTGTCATTATAATTGTTTTATAATTAAATTACTTTCTTAAAATCTTACATTATTGCCATAATTAATTATGGAGTAGATAATATTTCAAGTGTTATGTAAAAGCAGGTAAACTAAATATGGAAAATTAATTGTAGGAGCCGTTTAACTCAATTGACACAAACACATCCTTAAATATTGGTTTAAATAAGAGTTTACGAGTTCGACCTTCATGTGGATAATAGATAAGAGAGTTCCTTTGGTTGGTAAAGGATGGCAAAATAATTGTATTTTATTTTATGATTGCCATTTTTTTTTGCCAAAACATTTGATCACGGCCTTTTAATTATTGGATTTACGCTATTATAATTAAGGGTTAAGTAGAATTTTTGCCATGGAATTATACACGTTGGAGCGCTGAGTATCCGGAAGTTTTTTTGGGACCAAATTCACTCTGAAAGTTTGTAAAACATAGCATTTTTCACCTGGAACAATGGATCTTTAACGGACATTTATCTTTATTTGAATAAGGCATGTGTTATTCGAATAAAAACCCTATATTCAGCATAAAACTCATTCGTCTAGAAATTTCATTATTCGAATAAGAAAATCATTCATGCAAATGAGCTTCTAAATTAAATATCAAGTCAAATTCAAATAACTATAACTTCTTTGTTTCATTTCCAAATTTGTCAAATAACCTATTGTTTTCGGCTCAATTCCATTGGTTTTCAAAAATTTGTGGAGGCTGAGAACTTCTATTATTTCTCCATCTAAATTTTTTTCTGCAAATTTGAGTTTGTTTGATAGTGAAATCAGAAGGTTGTAGAGAATGCAAAAAGAAGTGCAGCACACCAAATTTGAGAATTAAAAGACTGTTGAGAGTGAAGCAGCTTGTTGAATGGAAGAGAAATGTGCATTAGCTTATTAAGGGGGAAGCCAAGTGGGGCCTAGAAATAAATTTTATAAAGTGGGACGCACAAATAGGAACAAGTAGCTCATTGCTTATTGCATTTTAATGTAATTATATAATTTCCATTATACATTGTTGATGTATTTAGTTATATACTAAAATTTTGATCTAATTGTAACTTAATTTAAATCCAGCTTAACGCAATCCCTAATCTTTGATGCATTATAATTCAGTTCCTAAAGTTTTAACCATTTTATAAGTTAATCATCGACCTTTTCTTTTCTTATATGCATGATTTTATTTTTTAAAAAAATATAGGGATTAGATTATAAAATGGTTAAACTATAGAAACTAAGTTGTAGTAAGTCAAAGTTCAGTGTTGTGTATATAGCATATAAAGTATTTTGTTATACATCCAGCATTTTAAAGTACCTTGGAGTATTGACGTATCTAAAAAAATATAAATGGTCTAGCATGGCTCTCATTGGAAGCAAGCCGGCTCACCTAGGTTGTTTATCACCAATTATCTCTTTTTTCTTTTTCTACTTTTTCTTAGAATCTCATATTTATACTTTGGATAAAAAAAATAGATGATTTAGATTTAACATTTTATAAATATTATTATATAAAATAAAATTGTTAGTATATAACCTACATAGTTTACACCTGCAGCATAGAAAACTAGGGGGAAAATTAATATATAAAAATGCTATAATAATAGCTTTACAATATATTAAATCTAAACTTTTTTATTCGTTGATCAATAGGTAGATATGATATTTTTGAGAAGAAAATGAGAAAGAGGAAAATGAGAAGATCCGCTTCTGTTATTTATCTGGTCCTTCCCCCGTGTGGTCTTAGGCAAAATAGAGTCATTAGGAAAAGAGTAAGGATTCTAAGAAGAGGAGATGTATACTCTTATTGTAAATAATTTTGTCTAAGACGTTGTATAGAACTAAATATGGTCACATCCCGCCTTCGGGCTCGTAGCTTGGTGGTAAGCAACTTGGCCATGGCCCTGAATTCGGGGGTGGTCCAAGGCCACGCGAGTTCGAGTCCGGGGGAAGTCCCGTCTCCGGGGCGACCCCGGATTAGTCTGCACTCGAATGGGTGTAGGATACCGGGGGGTGAAATCCCATAATTTCCCACTCAAAAAAAAAATATGGTCACATCCCTTAGTGAGGATTCAAACATTGATTTGCACTGTTGTGACTTGTGAGGAAATAGCTCCATCCACTGGACCAAATCCTCGTTGGTTGAGTAGAAGCGTCTGGTAACCTAGAATTGGGCCAAACACTTGGCCCAATATCTCAAAAGCTACAGTAATTTCTGGTACAATAACTACAGTGATTAATCAATGATCATGAGGAAAGGCTTGCAGTGGAAAGTATTGGGCCAAATCATAAGCCCATGTCATGCCTGAAATAATATGATCACCTGAAAAGTTATTTGGGCTGATCTTGGCCCAGTAACCTTGAATTTTAATTGGTATTTAACTATTAGAGCTTCCAATCGATCAAGTTTAACATTGAGGAAAAAATTGTAAAGCCAGCGACTTTATTTAACCTTGAATTTTTATCTTATTTCTTATTCTTTAATGGTAGTTCACATCATTCATCAAAGCTTATTTATTTTTTTTAAAAAAATGTCATTACCAATTTGACCTTGCTAAATGCAATTGTTAAATAAAAAAAACAAATAAACTAAATATGGGTTACATAACCAGTTAACTCTACAAAGTATTAATGATAATTTAATGATAATTTGGTCTTCTCAAGGAATTCCGTAAATTATCTCAAACGTCACTTCCCCAGAAAAAAAGATCAAAACAGTCAATGCGTGCATGAGGGAAAGAAAGAGCATTAAGGAGGGGTTTTAGAGCACTTGCCTCCGCAGATCCTTGAGGGGGCCACAATATAAAACATTATCTGGTGCAGGCATTTCTGTATCACCATTTTCCTCAGGATTGACAATCCTCAGATATGTTTCTTGTCCAAGATACCACCTATCCAGGTTATCTGCTCTCAAATTCCATGATCCAACATTGTCAAGAGAAACCAAGATTGTTGTCCATCCACCAGCATAAACCTTATACAAGCCAATGAAAGCATGAGATGTAGGATCTTCAACCTTATGAACTAAGTTGCCTTAAGTTAAGAAATATAATGTTTATTGCTAGCTGGTGATAATTATCTGACCCAAAAATAACACATAAGTACCATAAATTATCAAAACTATCATGCACTAAAATGACCATTTCATGAAATGGAAAAGCCGTACTGAATGCAATATGCTCCATAGAAGTTGGGTAATCACCATCTTGATTGCAAGACAAAATTTCAGGGGAAGTTTTATTCCAATACCGATAAGGGGGGAAACGTTAAATGGCCACACCAATGAAAAGATGTACATGGGTCATATAGTACAGAAGGAACACCTGAATTGAGCTATGAGAAATTGCATCCCACTTATTATAGTGATTTCTAGAATCTTCTGTCCAACTACCATAAGCCATCCTGTATTTAAAAAAAAAAACCATTCTTTAAATGGAATGACAACAAAAGATAACATTGCACTCCAACACAAAAGGAGAGACTTCAATAAAATACCAACACATGAAAAATAAAGTGGAGCTTTTCATATTTGATACATATCTAACACTCATCAAATATGAGACTAATTTAAACTGTGTTCAATACTATATACTCCCTTATGTCTAGAACATGTAGCTATCCATATCTCATATCTCATATCCTTGCTTTTCTTTAAAGGATTCTTACCCAACCACAAAAGCAGAATAACCCTCCAAATGGAAACTCTGCATTTTGGTGTCATTGTTTTGCAGCACGATTTCAATAAACCCCTTCTAAGTAGCATTAATAATATATCTGTCCATCAATGGAGGCCTGTTCAAAGGCTTACTGGGAAAGTCAAGCTTGTAAACTCCTGTCAAGTTATGCAGGTCAGCTAGCCGGAATGGTACTTCTGGCTTAACAGATGATATTCCATTAATGGCAGCTTGAACTTTTCCATTGATTGTCACTGGTGGCAGAACCTCTAACTCACAAGTGTCAGTTATCTTGATGGAGCCATAATGAAAGGATCCTTGAGAGTTGGGACGAGCTCCACTAGCAGATGTATTTTGCCTGAGCAACAAAACAGTACAAATAATTCATTGCAAATACTCAAGTGAAGAATGAATCATAAATATAGAAGAATGGAGTAAAGAACCAATTGCGTTTCTTGTTATATGTCACAACAGAAGCGCAAGATAAATGGATATTTACATTCTAGGGTACCTTGATACCATTGTTCAGGACACTAAGACACACAGACACCGTAATATTCGAAGAACAAAAGAAAATCAAACTGCAAAGTTGAAATCATTGTGAAAGCAGATTTTACAAATATCAAATTCCAACACACCTCACACTTCGAGCTTGATTCATTGATACCTCTTTATAGTAAAAATCATTTGGTGGGTCTGACAGAGGACCGGTAGCAGATCCCTTGGAATTAGAAATTTAGAATAGTGCATAATCGCTACCCCCGTGACTCTCTGCCACAATGATTCATTCACAAACCTGGCACTTGCTACACAACAATAATCTGAACTCGCATTTTGGTCCATAGAAACAAGAAAAGAGTAAGACTGCCCAACATGAATATCAAATTGGGTATAGTTTGCTTGAACTGTATAGCAACCCTCTGTTTCTGCCAGCAGTAGATTATGAACTGTATTCCGAAGTTCAAACTAGTTGATATCCCCACGTTGAGCACTCGAATTCTACGAGTCTTGCCTGCCAAATTTGTTGTGCTTTTGATGAGGTTTCAAATTGTTCAACCCTCAAAACTTAACTTGCCTAACTTCACTATAAAAAAGAAAAATAATACTCCCTCCGGTGTAGAAGGGAATATCAAACTCTGTTAGACAAAACCAACCGCACAGTTCACAACTCTTGACAACACAATTAGCTAATACTTTTAACTCGTATATTTCAAACATTAACAGTCAAAAAACATACATATTAAACATTTTTTAAATCTAAGAAATAGATCAATTTGTGAACTTTGTGACTTATTATAAATCGTATTCCATATCAATATATAATATTTTAAGTTAATGTATCATACTTTGACAAAATAAAAAGGCCTACATTTTAAAAATCCAGTTCTCTGTTAGCAGCAAAATGCAAAAAAAGTGTAAAGTTATTGTCAAATTAGTTGTCCGAATAAAACTACAGCAACTGATCATAATCGTAACTCAAAATCCATAGACTTGTTAAACTCTTGTCAAACCTAATTAACCACTTTAACTGAGCCAGATGAAAAATTCTAAACAGAAAACTAATACGATGGAAACAACTTGGAAGACATTTCCAAAACTGATCCACGACACAAGCCAACATCCTCAACGCAAAGGAAGTTCAACAACACAAAAAACATGAGATGAAAGCTCAATTTAGAAGTCTCAAAATTACAAGATACGCTTAACAATGAACCAACCATGCCAGTTCATAAGCACACTACATAAATATCATCTCCTAAGAAGTACGTCAAAACCAATCCGTATAAAACACAAAGTCATGCTATGTTTAATACGGTTGTGATCAAGATGGATTATCATTCCTCAGCTCTCTTAGAAGGTAGCTTCACTGCCATGGTCAGCTTCGTTGATCATTCGCACCACCTGAGCAACTTCTTCTTCGATTTCCTTCTGAATGAGGCCGTCCGGCATGTCGAAGGTCCTTCGTTTGATGGACAGAGATCTACCAGCAGCAGGCTGAGGGTCCACAACATCAAGCATCGCTTCCAGCTCATCCACCATTGACCTCTTTGCAGATCGCACCATCATATCAGCTCCCTTCCGATTGAACATGAACACAAATATTAAATGATATAACTGACAACTGATTGCATTTAATAAATTTTTAAATAGACACATAGCAGCAGCACCGATAACAATGACAAGCCTTATTCCACTAGGTGAGCCATATAGATCATATAACACAATTAGGCTCTATTAATAATGAATTATTCGGAAATAATCATTCACTATGAAATCCTATCCTATAACTTGCTCAAATGTCCTACAAATATGTTCAGATAGATTCCTCATCTTGACAAAGTCGTACAGATATATTCTCTTTCTTGAGTATACCAAACATGGCCTGATTCTCCCCCTTATCCATAACCCTAAAAGTATCAATTTATCAACACACAACATTAAAATATAACAAGCTCTATGCATATACATAAAGCTCTAGATGAGCCACACTATTTATAGCAGGTGAACAATGATTTCTTACAACTTTTATAGATATATTGATCTTTAACAGGCCACACTATTAATACTATACACTATGAACAATGAAGCTTATTCTCAAACTTCACAGAATGCACGGGAAATTATGTCCAGCTACACCATATTTTCATTTGTCATGACAATGTATGAAAATATACAACTCAACATTTTTTTTTGAAACAGTATAAACTTTTGCACGAAAAGAAATAAATGTCATGATGCATAGAAAATGTTTGAAATTGTTTTGATTGAAAAATAATGGCAATATAAACTAAACAACTATGGTATATGCTGTTGTCACATATGAGAATCCCAATACAGAGTAAAACAATCTGCAAACAAGGAAACTTCTAAAGGATTTTGCAAGCATACAGAGACCAAGACAAATTGGGAATGACACTACCTCAATGGCATCAACAGTGAGAAGCAGTACAATGATTTTCTCAGAGAACTTTTGGCGCTCCTCTGCATCATGGGCTAAACGACGTCGGTATGCAAAATTATTGAACTGGGCCCTGACCTCTTTCAACTTCGATTTTGCAACAGCAAGTTCTCTAAGGGCCCGAAGAGCCTTTGACCTTCGGATCAAATAAGCCCTAAAGCTTATTTGGATCAACAGTGCAGCATCTTGAGCAGATAACTCCTTCTTTTTGCCCCTCTGGTTTTGGACAGCTCCAAACCTCTTTGCAAATGCCTGGGAATAAACACTTGACAACTCAGAATACTACATATAAATAGAATGTTTCTAATTTCAAGCAGTAATCTTTAATCCATTGAGGATTATACTGGAGAAGAAAGGGTAAACTGTAAAGTATCATCTATGTAGTTACAGCAAGAAAATCCAAAAGAACTTTTAAGGATATGGATCATTCATTCACAGCTAGAAAAATGTTCTAATGTTTCTAATCAGTTCAAAATATAATATACTGTATCTCAATCAGTCATTCTATTAAAATTACATCAAGCACGGTGTTTCCAATGATTGTAAGCCAGGCCACAATCTTCAATCTACATAAACTTGCATCTCATTTACATGAAAGGGATCTCCAATAATGCTGCATAACATGTAACTAGGGAAGAAAACTAAATAAGTTTCAACATTAACGGTCACTTCTATTGTTTGCCCTGCACTTTTAATTTATTTATCTTTAAACACACAACCCATTTATCTTTTAATCTTTTAAATGCTGAGGATCATGATTACCCTCATCGACAATCTCGAGCATATAATTATGTTTATAAATCAAATTCCTATTTCAATTATCTCAAGCATAGTGTTGTTCTTTAAATTTAAATGCAAAACACAATCTTTAACCTTAGGCCCCATTTGTCATGATGGAAAAGTTATTTATAGAAGTGAAAGTGAAAATTAGAATGGAAGTAGGTTTAAAAATATGTTTGGTATATACATGGAAGTCTTCCACGATTTTGCATTGTGATGTGCATTTCTAACATGAAGTGTCTAAAATAGCCCTTGGAAAAAAAAATTAAGAAGCTACTCTGCTCCCACAAACAACCACGTACACAAGCGCCACCACCTGCAGGAAACAATCGCCGACCAGTTGCCACCATGAACAACCACACAGCAGCTCAGTCAAAGGAGAACAAAAATCAGAATCAAGCAACCATTAAGAAGCTTTTTTGAAAATTAGAAATCAATAAAATAAAATCAGAAATTGAGCAGAACACTGAAGCATTTGAACCACAGAACTAGAAAAAGTCCACGAGGACAGAGATCAGTTAAAACTTGTTCATTCTCCTCTCTCATTATAACAAAATTAAAAAGAAGTAGAAAGGTAACAAGAATTCTGATCCATGCATTTACTTCTCCATTATCTCGGGTCCAGAACTCCAGATACATACCTACCCTTAAGCTTTAGTCATAATTTCTCGATTGCTGATCTAAACTATTGAGACACCCAAAAAACAATAAATACCTTAGTAGACTGAAATATAAATTACTTGAAAAAATGACAAATGACTTTATTGTCCATTTAAATGTCGGTTTTAGAATACCTAAAATTCAACACTGACTAATTGGCATGAAACCAATGCTAGCTTTCATGAGCAGAATTTCAACTCCCACCATATGCAATTCAATGCCCTTTTCAAGTTTACTTCTTAGCGCGGGGATGGACTCTTCGCCCCACGGACACTAGACAAAACTCCAGATAAATAGACACTGATAGACGATAGGACCTACCTATAAATAGGACTTATCAATCTTGCAGTAGTTATTGCAGAAAATCTAAGTTTGCTTGCTC
Source organism: Vachellia pachyceras (assembly GCA_025593235.1). Lineage (NCBI taxonomy): Eukaryota > Viridiplantae > Streptophyta > Magnoliopsida > Fabales > Fabaceae > Vachellia > Vachellia pachyceras. Next base: position 5,347 of record JANTPZ010151663.1, on the reverse strand, counting down.
TGCGCGTTTAAACTTAAAACGATAAATTTTCGTCAAAGTGACATTTGCGTGTAACAACACTAATATAAACGGGATATGGTAAAAATCAATTTAACGACGATGAAAGATGATTTTACTGATCCGACTTAATCCGAGCCATGAAAAGGAATAGAAAAAGGAGATTATAATCCTCAAGGCAAAACGACAACGATTGAAGAGTAGCAGATACAAAAGAGAAAATGTCATTCACCATATACCTGTCTCAAAACGACAGCTCCTTCTTCATTGGGCTCCTCAATCTCCACAATGTGCAATCCATTCTTCTTCTTCTTCTGATCTTTCTCACCATTATTCTTTATCTTCTCTTTCTTCTCCTTATCCTTCTTCGAATGATCACCACATTCTACCTCAACAGTGTATTTTCTTGAACTCCCACTATTCTCCCCTTTTCCCTTAATCTCAGCCGTCCATTTGAAGTTCTTGGCTATCCCACACTTCGTCGTCTTCTTCTTCTTCTTCTTCTCCTCTTCCTTCTTCGCCTCCTCTACAATCTCCGCAACCCATTTGTACTTCCTATCAAACCCTTCCTCTTCTGGCCCCTTGATCTCCGCAGTCCACGAATACTTCCGTTCGCCACTGTCGATCCCCTTCGACTTAACCAGCCGATCGAACCGCGACTCCAACTCGGCAACTCGGTCGCTCAGAGTATGCAAGTACAAGTCAGTTTCCACCAGCCTCTCCACTCGCTCGACTCGCTTGAACAACGGCGCCCGATCAATGCGCACCAGATCAGTTACGACGTCGTACGCTTCGAAATCGAAGGGGCTCGGAAGCGTGAAACGATTGAAGTTAAAGATATCGAGACCGAGGCTGACATCAAGATCATCATCAATGAACGAGGGGAAAGTGAGGGTCCTGGGAGAAACAATTGAGGTTTCTCTGAAGAAGAAAGGATCTTCAATGAGTTCGAATCGCCTGAAACGCCTCATGATAAGCAGAATCCAATGGAATGTAACTCGGTGAGTTAGAGAAAGAAGATGGAGAGCGAGTCACGAAATGGTGAAAGCGATGGGATCTTAAAAGCGAAGAAATTTTGGAGGAAGCAGACAAAATTGATGATGACGAGGAGAATAAAGAGGGTGAGGGCATATTCGGAATTTCATGTAATAAAAACGACAAGCTCGGAATGTTATATTGTGGTACAGGAGTGTGAAACGACGGGCGCCGCGTCATCAGGGGGTTGAAAAGACAAAAATGGGACTTGGATTTGGATTTAATTACGAAGACAGTGAGAATCTCCAGGAGATTACACGTGTGGAGCGAATCATGCGAACCCCTCTTCAGATTAACGACTCAGTCACGTGAACACATACTTTCTGAACGCCGAGTCACCGAAAGCCTGAAGCGTAGAAAGATTTTCAAAAGTGACGGATATTATTATAATTAATAAAAATATTATTATAATTAATAAAAATACTAATACTCTAGATAGTTACACGTGCTTAGTGTCACGGACCGCTCCAGAGAACCCTAGAATTCTCTAGAGTTCTCTTGTATATACTTAGCCATTCTAGAATTCTCCACACATTTTTCACATGTTTGAATTCAATGTGTAAATATCTAGATATTTCAAGGGAGAGTTCTGGAAGATGATTTTAGGCCGTAGGATCAATTCGATCCCAACCGTCCATTAAGGAGGTGGGAATAGTAAGGAGGTGGGAGTTTGCCTATAAATACCTCACCCCTCTTCATTTGTAAACCAATCAAGCAATTGTGAGCAATACACAAGCATTCTCCCAAGTTCCATCTCTCTCAAGTTCTCTCTAAGTCTTTCCTTAGTTCTCACGAGCTAAGTCTAGACTTGTAGGCTTACTAGCAAGTTCTGAAGTGAGGGTTTGCACGAATCTTGCTAGGCCACACGGAGCTTCCATCAAGTAAATCACTAAACCCTTGACATTAGGGGTGGGAACAGGCCAGGCCAGGCTCCACCCCAAACAGGCCTGGCCTGTTTGGGTGGATTCTGGCCTGGCCTGGCCTGTGTACAGGCCAATTTTTTGGCCTGAGCCTGGCCTATTATAGGCCTGTATACAAGCCTATTAAACACTTTTATTAAAAAAAATTAAAAAGCATGTCAACTATTGCACTAGTACCATATAACACACACATTGAAATTTTAGTATGTAATCTAAATGTAATAATAATATTTTAAAAAAAAACAGGCCGGCCT
>JANTPZ010151651.1:0-12806 GCA_025593235.1 Vachellia pachyceras | reverse complement strand
ATAATGTCATTTAATCACTAATAGAGTTGTATGTATTTAATTCTCATGAATTGCATTGGTGAAAAATAATCCTAGGCATCTCTCATCGTTGAATTAAAACTCTAGTCTGTTTTTCTCATTTTATTGTTAGTTTTCGAGAATTTAGTAGATCTTTAGGACATTATTTTTCAATTGATTCACTCAACCTAATTAATCACATAATTGCATTGATTATCTCGTTTATGCGTTAGTCCTCGTGGGAACGATATTTTTATACTACTTGCGATCCGTACGCTTGCGGTAAGCTACAAGGCGAACAAGTCAGCAGCATATTGGAGAGGGCTGCTCCCAACACCTGCCAGTAAAAATAGACAGAGTTAGTGGAAGTAGAGTGACAAAATCACTCAGTTTACTATGAACAAGATAATTAGAAAATACTACAAGCTTTACCTTATTTAGAATAGCCACAAGTGGAAGTTTCTCAGAAGTCAGAAGCACTTCAGCTTCATCGTAGAGAATATTCATCCAGTGAATTACAAAAGATTGAAATAAGGAATGCAACTTGTAAGACTAGGCAATTAAAACATTAATGTATAGGGATGGGTGATGTTGGAAAGAGAGAGATTTTGTTTAAAGGAATTGAGAACATTCATTCACATCTCGAAAGTCTTATACTCTCACCAATACTGCCACTGATGCTGACAGTCTCCGACTCCATCACGGTATTACATATGTGTATAATATACCATATTTTGGTTCAGCTAAGATAAATTCAAGGAACCACAATTCACTAGAAGTGTCAGATAGTAAAAACGATGGAGATGGAGAGAAATGCAGAAACAAAAATATATAATAAAATTAATTTCTTGAGGAATCAAATAATGTCACTATTAAATAAATTTAGGCAAACATATTTTTCTTGAGTATTTCATATTGCTCCATGAGTTCAATAAAGAGATTAACCTTCTCCTAGGAGCAGACCAAATCTAGCAAGTTAGGCCCTTATGAAAGTCAAATCAACAACAAAGGAAGATAAGGGATGAAGTTAATAGTGGTTGTAAGTAACCTTTTTCTTCTCTCTCTATAGTTTATACTTTCTCCAGATACAAGAATAGATAACTGCAATGCAGTAGCGATTACTCCTAAAATTGAATCCAGCACATAGTTATCTATGATAAAAATATTAGGAGGGGAAAAATAAACAGAAGCAACACTTTAAATGTGCAATCAAACAGCAAGTGTTGAGGGAAAAAATACGTCACTAACATAGAATATAGAACATTAAGATTATGTGGCCATGGAAAAAACTGACATTGGATCACATCAGGTTAACACGAAAGCTCAGGGACCAGGGGGTAAAACTCCAAGTTAATTTGCATTTGAACAAGATTATGTATGATTAATAAACAGTAGGTAAGTTTCAAAATATTAGGCATTGGAGAGAGGAAAAAACAAGTTAATCAATGTGTGTTAAAGTACAGATTTTCATTCCAACTATTTTTATCAGTGAAAATATAAACTACTATTACTTAAGCTTATTAACAAATAAACTTACAGTGCACCACCTCCAGCAGGGCTAATAGCTTTGGAAATTGATATATCAGTCATAGCAATGCCATCAGCTGCTCCTCTTTGGTGTTGTTCCTGTTTTTTCACGAATGGATCATGCTATTTTAGCCCCAAATCAGCCATGAAAATCCCAAAACATGGAAAGAAAAAAATTAATAAATAATGAATTGAACAAAGAAAATTTTTACCTCCTAGAAGGATGATGAGCCACTAAAAGCTGAAGAAATTTTATTAAGCACAGGTTGCAGGCTTTATCATGTGCATATTGCACATGATCTACCATCCACGTCGAAAACAAAACAAATAACCAATTACGGAAGTCTTTTTTTTTTTTTTTGTTTGGGAGGGTTCACCTTGTGCTTAGAGATGATGTCAAGAGCTACGGCAATTGCCTCTTCATCATAGACAGCTCTTGCAATCTTTCATCATATATAGCATACATGTAAATATTTAAAAAAATAAAAAGGAAATTAGAATTTAACTAAATCCAATCAAAATTTGTCTGAATTGTCAAAGGACCTGTGCAGGGTTTGACACATTGGATGGAAGATTCTCATTTTCACCTTCTTCTTTGGAGCCTCATCCTACACAATTACAGCCATGTCAGTCAAACGTATAGAATATTAGACAATTACACTTGAGAAAACCATGCTTGCATAGAAGCACAAAATCACAATAGCAGAGTGCAGGTGAGCATGTTAGTACAGGGAAGCACAAAATAATTTTGCTTATTGGCAGCTACTACATATAGATCATATTTTGGTATGTTTTAGTTCTCACAGTATCCTTCAACATTTCTTGCATGTAAAGTGGCTTAGAGAATAGAGTAAAAGAGCCTGTACAAATCATTTATAAATGTATCTCAAGAGCAAAAGAGAGCACTGCACAAATCATTCGACCACATCAAACTGATCGACCCTATTACATGCAAAATCTCAGCAACAAATCCCTTAAAGATTTAACCTTTATTCAACACTAAGCTAAAACTGAAAGAAAATTTCATAAGAACCCAAAATTTCAGATGGGACGTTCATTCTACCTTTGGTATAAACTGAAACAAAATCTCAATGGTAAATTTCAAATGTGCAGATTTCAAGAACAAAACTGAACAATTCAACATTGAGCGTTAAATACCAAAAGTCTTTCTACCATATCATACCTGATCAAGCATACTATATGCAACATCATAACAACAACTCCCTTAAAGATTTAACCTTTTATCCAACACCAAGCTAAAACGAACTCCAAACATGCCAAAATCCACAAGAAAAATGGAAAGGAGTGTGCTTTACCGTAGGTTAAAAGAAAATGACAAAGGAGGAAACCCAAGAAATGAAGTCCAACCAGAAGGAGAAGTTCGACTACTGAGCTCTTGGCCGAGAAGGAGAAGCCTAACATGTGACTGAGCTCGAGCTCACTAGAGCTCGACGACAGGACTGGAATTCACGACGGACCGAGAAGGAACTGGAACTGGTCACTCGAAAAGACGACGGAGCTAGCTGTGGTAGGTACAGATGGAAGGCGTTAGGTTTGATCTCGCGAACATGACGGACGAGCTGGACCTGGTCATGTGAAAAGATGACGGAGCTAGCTGCAGCTGTTCACGCGACGGAGCTGGATGACGGCGACGGGACCAGGACGACGACTGACAGGAGATCACGACGGACGACCTGGTGATGGGCCTGAGTGACGAACAGGGACGGATGGAGACAGGACGACGTAGCTGGGGCTGGATCCATGCGTGACGAAGTGACGAGCTTAGACCTGGACAACGAAATGGACAGGGGCAGGAGTTGGTTTGAGGACAAGGAGACATAGGCGAGCATGAACTTAGCCCGTTTGGTATGACGGAATTGGACATGGGGAAATGGAATTGGAGCCCAATTCCATCATACATGCATGTTTGGTTGGATGGAAATGGAAATCCAATTCCATTTCCATCTCCACCAAAATGCACTTTTTAAATTCCATCTGAAAACCTGTGATTTCTAATTCCATCTCCACCTTTCCAGTTTTGCCCAGCCATGCACACCACCAGCGACCAGCAAACATTCCGACCACGAGCGATAATGAGTAAACCATTTAGAAAGCACTTACCTGCGATGCTGGCGGCGACCTCGACTTCATGCTCATCCACAGCCGGCAACGACAGCAACAGACAATGACCACCCGACAGCAGTAGACGACATGAGCGGACGAGGATGGAGCTCGATGACGACCCAGATCTAACGCTCGACGGTGAGGCTGAAGCTCGACGGCGGCGAGGCTGGAGCTCAACGATGACCCAGATCTAACGCTCAACGGCGGCGATGGCGAACTCCAGCAACGATGGCGAACTCTCACGATGGTGACTCAGCAATGCTCGACGGCTACCCAGCAATGCTCGACGGCGAGGTTGCAGCTTGACGTCGACCCAGCTCACGCTACAACCCAGGTGGTGAACTCCAGCAACGCGCGACCTTTCTCCTTCTTCGATTTCGACGGCAACGCTCTGCATTTTCAGGTTGATGCTCTGCGTTTGAGGGCAACGTCTGAAGGGGTAAAAAAATTTTTGGATTTGAGGGGCTTTGAGGTCTTTTCACATAAAAATCATATCTCATTTCCATGTCATACCAAACACACTTTTAAAATGTATTTCCATCTCCATCTCCATCTCAATCTCCATTTCCACCTCCATTTCCATTTCCATCAAAATGAATTCTCTGTACCAAACGAGGCGTTAGTGATCACTAATTGACTCAGAAGGAAGTAAGACAATGTTTTTTTGTAAATAAAATAAAATAAATTTGTTAAGGTATTCTGGGTTAGGTATTTCCGTTTCACTAAAGGTGGACAGATGGGCCTTGAAATTGAGCCCAATTTGATTTTATGTAGTTACTCGCTGTCCATGTAATTTTTATGAATCAAGTTGTGCGTTGGCCCAATTAGCGTGCAAGCACTGGAAAAATTCCTGTGCATGTTAAATTGTGCATGTTTGGGAAGAACTTATTCCCAACAGTACATGTAAGTTAAAATAAAACCATCTCGAAATCTGTAAATTTTTTTTTTTTGGATTCCATAAACTCCTTTCAATGGATTCCAAACACATCAATTGTGTCTAGTTGAAGAGAATCCAGCACCACAAAATATAGGGACCAACCAGTATTTAAAATTTTGTTGGGAAAAGTGCTTATGCCTCGTTTGATACGCAGAATTCATTTCGATGGATATGGATATGGAAATTTATGTGGATGTGGAAATGGAAATGAGATTTAAAAGTATGTTTGGTATGTCATGGAAATGAGGTATGATTTTTAGATAAAAAGATCTAAAAGCCTTTCTAAATTAATTTTTTTTTAAACTTTTAAACTACCTAAATCAAATTAAAAAAAATTTAAAAATTTTTAGATGGATTTATCTCTATGGATTTACAAATCAAAGCTTTTGAGATGAAATTGTAAATCCATAGTTTTGGTGGAATTGGCTTCCATGTGGAAGCCAATTCCATGGTACCAAATATGCATGGATATGGAAATCAATTCCATTTCCATATCCATGTCTCCAAATTCCATGGTACCAAACGGGCCCTTACATCTCCAGTGTAGTAACATGATGCATGTGCTGAGAAAATTAATACCGAATTATATTAAATCATATGGTTCAGCCTCGTATATATTTACCAGTTTCTTCACGTCATTTATACACTTAAAAATAACATCATTTGGCATCTCATTACTCAATACTGTTATTGACTTTGACTTTGCCATCGTATAAAAAAAACCATTCTGGTAATTGATGCTGTCAATAACAACCCTCTACCTTCATTTTCCTTTTGAATGATCTGACGGCACACCTACCTAGCTCAGTCATTGGCCCTTACGTACATCCAAAACCCCCAACAGCGTAAAAATATATATCCACTGGAGACGCAGCACTCATCGTTGCATTACATCTCAACAGAGAAATTAGAGACACTGTTATAAACACTGAATTACGAGATTTCTTTAACCATACAAGCTTCTGCATATAAATTTTGAACCCACCCGCAAGAACAGTGAGGATTAAACGAAGCAGTCATAATGGAAAGGGTGGTATGTTTACATCGGATAGAAGAGTTATTAAAAAAAAGGAGTTGTTGGACTGCGTATCGTGAAGATAGTTATTAAACGCTAATCCCTTTCGTATTTTAATAGGTGGGTGATTTAACGTTTGGTGAGGCTTAGCTTGACAGATTCTTCTGTCTCCAGAAGAGGGCCGTGTAATGTAAACAATAGTGTCTAACTAACTGTAGATAAGATCTGAGGGGTGGCTGGGCATCATATTATATAATTACGCAGGTCAAAGGGTTGAAACCTGAACCTTTAAACATTGGATCCGACCAATCATCGATTTCCCTTTATTTTTTGGGGTCTTGTAGCGTTTGGTGGTACGCCAACGCCAGTTAGGTGGACGACCTGTATCTTAATTCCTTCCCCCGTACTGTTTAGCTTCTAAACTGTCTCATTGCTCCTGCTCCCAAATAAATAAATAGACTGGATAAATACGAAAAATTAATTAAAAAAGAATTTGTTAACAGAATCAATCGCGGTTTGGAAGTACTTTTATATAAGTTGAAGCAAATACATGAAGAAGATTATCTCGTTTTAAAAAAAAATACTGTTAAACGTTTGTTTAGATTCTTTGTAACCTCAGCCTCTTAATTAGCTCCCTTCACGCTCCTCCACCCATCTCGGTTCAAGTTGCGTACTCTGCAGTTTGCTGTCACTGTGTAAACAACAGAAATTATGAGGTTATTAGTTACGGGGTCAATTTATTTGAGTTCTTAAATTGCTTAATTAATCTGTTGAGGGAAAGTAAACTTGATTATAACAAAAAAAATATTGCTGGAAAGAACCTATTTTTGGTTCTTATTTAAAAGTTATTCCAAAAGCCTAAATTAAAGTCGTGTTACATCTAAACGTTGACAGCATAAGATTCGTAGCGTTCTGTTGATCGAACCTACCTATCTTTCTTTACACGTACGTAATGACGCGCCCTTGTCATTTTCTGTCTTGTAATATTACTGTCAACGAGTTTAAAACTTTAAATCGTTGGCCTAATCCTGCAAAATCAGTTTTGCATTGTTTAGGTGATCCTACCTTACTTGGCGTATCCATGCTCTTTCTTCTTAGTTTCCCTCTTTGAACCTATAATAATTATAAGGGATGGACATGTTTTATGATAAAAGAACTGACTGCTACTGCATATTGAGTGAACTTTCAGTAAATTAAAAATAGGAAAAGTTGGTGAAAGGTATCATGAATGGGAGGTTGCTGACCAGAAATACCTTACACACACACACACATTTCTATATACACAGAATGTAAACACTTTGTATTACGATCGATCGAATATTTACATAGGGAATATTTTCACTTTTTTTTGCAGGATGGGAAAGCACTGAAAATATTCGTCTCATATCCTTTAATTACACTTTCAAAACTTACGTGAATGGATTAGAAAATAATTATCGTTTGGAAAGTCTGTTCTGAATCATAGTTAAATATAATTTTCTTCCCTGTTTAAATTCCACTGTGACACTGTGCTATAATTTTTTTTGGGGAAATTCGCAATCAAGTTCCAAATAAGAGAAATAGTGAATAAAATGTCTCAAAGATTGATAAAATTACTATAAGGTCTTAGGAGAAGTTGCTGAGATTGTCATTAACAAACTTGTCAGCCTTCATTAATAACCTCAACTGCTAATCTTATAACTTTATGGTTATTTTGTGAATCTTTAGAATCTTTTATTCATTAATTATTCTATTTAGGACTTGATTGTAAATTTCTCATTTTTGCCAGCACCATAAAATTTAAACCATCGTACGGAGTAAAGTCGTATTAATTTTTAATTAAAGTCATATTCATATCCAATATAAAATATAAAAATGTATTACTGACCATGCACAGCTAATTACGTACGTAATCATACAACTTATTTAGTGGCATGGATAAGAATCGCACAACCTATTTTAAAACAGTATACAATGCGTCAATTCACAAAGGCTTATAATCAAAGCAGTTCTCCTTGTTCTTTATCACCACCACCACCACCATTATTTATTGAGGCAACCAATTATCAGAGATGATTAATTGTATTATAATAATTTATAGCGACGAACTAAATGCACGAATGCAACGAAAGAGACCCAATTGTCCGTTGTTGAATCCTGTAATAAGGAGGGCCCTGCATTTTTTTTTCATTACTCTAGTTTATAATTCATGCAACGGAACGTTACATATTTATAAACGATAAAATCAGCGTTATAGGTGTTAATATTAATTATGAGAAATTAATTTTTCATTTCACTATGACGATTTTAATTTATGATAAAAAACTTATCATTCACTGTTCAGACAGGCCTGAATATCACGATGGAAAATGACAGAAAAATACATATCACATGCAAGTTGTGGTGGTGATGAGCCCATGGGATCATCAATTTAAAAAAATCAGACGCCCTTCGTTGTTCTACGTATATATAACCATATGAATTCTTGAAAAGTACTTCACAAATTTTATATTAATACTAAGTATAAGAAATAAAAATAAAATTTAAATTTTATAATTAATAAATAGCTTAATTTTTTGGCCCAAAATGATTTCATTTATTTTAAGTTTGTGTATTTTATTTTAAATGTCCCTATATTTTATTTTAAGTTTGTGTATTTTATATTATTTTAAATTTTATCATTTATTTTAAGTTTGTGAGTGGAGGGTTGGTAATCTTGCAATTTGAGGCCAATAGGAGGGGCATTTTAAAGTTGCATTACACCATGTCTGATTTTAATACGTTGTCGTCCACAGAGAGAAGCGCAAAGTGATTGTAGACTCTGCAATAATTTAATAAAACCCAAAGCGAGTAAAAAAAAATTGCATCGTCACTGTGCCAATGTTCTCTTTTCTGCGTCTTATAAGGAACAGGGATCGGAAAAATATCATGAAGTAAGCCGAACCAAGTCTACGACAATAGCACTTCTTGAGGAATCTAATCCTGCCTTTTCGCTTGTATGTTGCAACAGTGTTAATTTCCTTCAAAATAAAGCTGCTATAGCTCAAAGGGGCAACCCCCATCACTTCCCTTTTCCTGATGATATATGAACGAGGCTTTCCAACATGCATTAGAGCTGCCGATCTTTTTGGGTCCTAAAGCTGATCAAAATCCCGCTGGAGATTTAATGGAAACAACCCTGTCTTTTGCTGTGCGTTTAACATTCCATTGAGGCAATGCTTCTGTGTAGTTCCTCTACCCTGTCCAGGTTTGATTGTAAGCTTCGATTCGCCGTCCTTGTCTTCGAGGTAAGCTCTTAGAGTTCATCATCTACATTCCTTCTTATTATTATAATTTCGTTTAGATTAATGTTGCGGTAATGTTTAAGGCTTAGGCATTTCAAAATCATCTGCTTAATTATGCTGAGGTTCCGATTAGTCATCTTGTGGTGAAAGTAAGAATAGAACAACATATATTTTCTGGGATTTTATTTCGTTTTCCGCAATTGGGCAATGAATCAGATACTTTGTTTGAATTTAGGATAAGGGCATTTTTTTTGTTTCGTTGGTCCGGATATTGTACCCCCAAGGTCAGGTTTTATTTAGAAGAGCAATGCTTAATCTGGAAGTAAGATGCTGGATTAGTAATTTATATTTCTACGATTTCGAAGATTTTGTTCTCTTCAATCTTTTGCTTTTCTTTCGTTTGCCCAATAGCTATCAGCTGTTACTTTTAACTGCACGCTGCTCAGTGGCATATCTCTTGGTATGGTTACAGAATTTTAATTACTTGTTTTCCTTTTGGTTAAAAAACTCAATTTTGAAATCCTTCTTATTCAAGATTTGGCTTTTGCCAGCAGTAGCTCTATGATGATCTAAGTTGAAAGAAATTTCGTTCTTTCTAGCAAAATAATAACGACTGCCTCTTCTTGCTAAGTTTTGCGGACCTGACGAGGTTTATATTTTTTTTTTCTTTTCTGTTGTATCGGCTAGTGTTTTTAGATAGGAGTTCAATTTGATGCACTCTGCCTGCATGCAAAAATAGGGACGAAAAAGGAAAAGTCATGGTTTTCACGGTTTACCAATTTCACTTTATAATATAAAGAACCAGACACTTGGATTTCTCAGTTGGTTGGTATATGTTGTTAAACTTCCACTTCCTGCTCCAGATTATATTGTTATTGGCGTGTTTGGAAGCCAATGATGCAAAGCCCCAAGAATACCAAGTTCAAATGGGAGGCTTGGAAAAGAACGTTGCCTCCCACTCTTGCATACATGATCAGATACTTGAACAGAGGAAGCGACCTGGTCGCAAGGTGTACTCAGTTACCCCTCAGGTTTATGAACCTGGTCGCATAAAACCCCTTCATCATAAAGGTAGGGCATTACTTGGAGTGTCAACATCGTCAGAGCTTCAAAAAGATGCAAAACAACCTATTAGAATATATCTCAATTACGATGCTGTTGGCCACTCACCTGACAGAGATTGCCAAAAAGTTGGTGATATTGTCAAAGTGAGTGTTTAATATGAAAAAAAAAAAAATCTTTTTAGATTTCACATGTCCTCACTTGATATAGCATTTGTGTTCTATCTCATCCTGTTTATTAATCTGAATCCATATTTTTATTAAAACAGCTTGGGGAGCCTCCCTTGTCTTCATTTCTTGGGAACCCTTCCTGTAATTCCCATGGCAATCCTCCAATATTTGGTGATTGTTGGTATAACTGCACTTCCGAAGATATCACAGGAGATGACAAAAAACATCGCCTTCATAAGGTCTCATTGAGAGTGTTGTTAGATTTATATAATTTGAATTAGTTGCAGATAAAGATTGAACAAAGATATTTACCTTGAAAGCAACCTATTGCAGGCATTGGATCAGACAGCTGACTGGTTTAAGAGAGCATTGGCTGTTGAACCTGTCAAGGGAAATTTGCGTCTAAGCGGATATTCTGCATGTGGGCAAGATGGAGGTGTGCAGCTTCCTCGTGAATATGTTGAAGGTATAATTAATTAGTCATCTGCCTTATGTGGACACTTATTTTTAATAAAATTTCATCCCATAACTTTACTTGCTAATTTGAGAAGTGGCCTACTTGTTCACCTACCCCAGTGGGTGTTTTTGATGCCGATTTAGTTCTTTTGGTCACTACGAGACCTACCACTGGGAATACTCTTGCATGGGCAGTGGCTTGTGAACGTGATCAATGGGGCCGTGCCATAGCTGGTAGCTCTTCTAGATTCTTGGTTTGAATGATTATCCTTGACTTGCATTTGGGAGGGTTTGGAATTGAAGTTTCTGATCTTTGCAGGGCATGTAAACGTTGCTCCTCGCCATTTGACAGCTGAGTCTGAGACTTTGCTTTCTGCTACCCTCATACATGAGGTTGGTTGGGTTATTAAATAATGAAATTGGAAATATTGGAGGGACTGTTGATTAGATTTGATATTTTCCAGGTTATGCATGTTCTCGGTTTCGATCCGCATGCCTTTGCCCATTTTAGAGATGAAAGGAAAAGAAGGCGTAATCTGGTATGCTAGCTAGCTTGCACACTCTAAGACTCATATTTTTCAAATGTTTTGATGGCTGAATACATGAGCCTAGCTAAATATGAGATCCGAAATATTGGATACTCCTTTCAATTTTCCGTTATTAGCAATATGATTTTTTTTCTTTGACAGTTGGGCAATCTCAAGTTTTCTAATCAATTCACTTTAGGAAATGTTTGTTTTTGCATTATTCCTTTCCATGTTGGGCATTTTATTGGCTCATATTTTGAAGTTTAAAAATTACTTGTCCTTGCAGGTTACTAAACAAGTGATGGATGAAAATCTTGGGCGAATGGTAAAGCGTGTGGTGCTTCCACGTGTTGTCATGCATTCACGACATCATTATGGGGTATTTGCTTTGAAATATTTTCCCTTTGTATTTTATTGACGCCATATCTATTGTTTCCATAATCGTGGTATAATTGTTAATGGTGCGTATAGTACTATTTCTGGCATCGAGACCCTGGAATGCTATAGTTGCACAGTGTGTAGCTTATAGCAAAAAATAATCAATTATTACTTTAACGAGTAAGAAAAACCTCTTAATGGCTTAACAGTTGTCTGAAAAACACAACCTCAAATACTTCAATCTTAATCAATACATCTTTTGCCTTCATGTTGTTTGTATTGTAGTTGATTTTCAGGAGCTGAATGGCAGGGTTGTTTCCATTCACTTCTCTCTATATTTGTTTACCTCCTACATTCTACCATGAATTAAACAAGAATTTTCAGTGGAGTCATTTTGCTCAAATATGTTCAACAACTTTATCGGTGTTCTTAATTAGAGCTTTCACAAATGATTTATGATAGGCATTTTCCAAAAATTTCACTGGTTTGGAGCTGGAAGATGGGGGAGGGCGTGGAACATCAGGTTTTTCTCTTTTCCTAATCATTTTTTTTTGGACAAGTTCTAAATGTGACTACTCTATTTTTTTCTTTCATTTCTTCAGAATATTATGACTTTAGGTGTTTATATATACTAAGGCTGTTTCATTTCTTCAGATAGGTTTTACATTTCTTTTTCCCTTTTTTAAGTCCTTAATAGTTAAGGTTGCTAGTGCCCAATGAATGTGATCACTACATCTTGCTTATGAGATATTTGCAAATATGGTCATAGTTTAAGACTTGGAAATTTACATATAAATGTGTGATTAAGAGAAGTCTCTTGTTACGGTTAAAAACTATATGAAGTCTGGCATGCCACCTTTGCATCTTTAGAATCCTGCCCGGGAGGTTCTTAGAAGTTTCAATAAAAAACGTAGCAACTATTATTTAAACACCACGTGCAATGTCCTTGAACTTGTACTTCTGCCACCCGCCAACAAAGCTAAGAGATGCATTATTTTTCTGACAGGATCTCACTGGGAAAAAAGGCTTATGATGAATGAGATTATGACTGGTTCGGTGGATACAAGATCTGTATTGAATCAGTAGAATCATACTCTCACTGTTATATTATTGAGTGAAGGGAGGTACACAATATATAGTAGCTGAAAGGCTCAATCAAGGGAGCCAAATCAGGAATTACAAATTCAACATTAATGCAGATTCATTCCCCTAATCCTAGGCAACATTATAGGAAACAAAAACAGGAAATAATCAAATTTGAATTCTAAATTCTAACACTCCCCCTCAAGCTGGAGAATATATGTCTATCATTCCCAGCTTGCTTCGAAGTCCTTCAAATTTGACTCGAGG
>JANTPZ010151649.1:0-17602 GCA_025593235.1 Vachellia pachyceras | reverse complement strand
GATATAGAAGGAGGTCACTGTGTGCATCTCCGGACCCATTCGAATTGTTAGGGTTTATGATTTCGAAAACTTAGTGCGAAAAGCAATTACTCTACCTAATCCTTTGCGAACTGTGATGGCCCAATTCGTTTTCAAGAGGAACTTACCATAACACTTCCATTTTCATTCCATCTCTTCCTAATTTTTCCTCCCTAATCCCAAAATACCAAAAACAAGTTTTAATTTCTGCATTTAGATTAGTAGGATAGTTTATTTCAAACTAAAACCCATTTGCATTTTGAATAGCAAACACAAGCATAAGCTAAGAACTATTTGGCGCGCGACTTGCTTCCGGTGAGAACGACCCTGGGTTGCAACTATACAACCCTTAAAGATTATAAATTTAATTCTTGGCAATTTTCAAGGTTGTCCAACGACACTGTTTTGCGATTCGTGAGACAGGGCACGCCACAGCGCACACACAACTGGGGGAATGCAACAAAACAACATCATTTCAATAGCAAAATAGCAAGAAAACAACATTTCAATTGTGGGTGTTGGAAATTAATTGTGCCCTGGAGGCCAATCATTGTACCTTAGACGTTATTTGTTTTAATGTATTTTCTCCATTTAATTATCATATGTTTTGCATGTTTGCCATGATAATTGTATCCATAGACGAATTATGAATATTGTCTTAAATGTCCCTGGTTGGTTGTCTATGCGGGAGCATAGATAAAGTAAGACCAGTATGACTTTGATAAGGTATGGAGATACGAGTCAAAGTCATAGGCACTTGTAAGAGTACAAGATAGTAGACCGATCCGCTATGAGAAAGCTGCATGGATTAAGTCATTAGCTTATCTCATATGTGATCACGTCAGAATGCCATTTAACCTAATATCATCATTGATTCCTACATGAGAGTCGCTAAGTTTTGACTTAGTCAAAAGTCACCTTTGACAGGGTGATGGTAAAGGCTATAATCAGGCTTAGTGGTCTTTCATGTGGAGGAATGTGAGTGATCAAGATGGGATTTGTCCCTCACATTAGTTGAGAGATATTATTAGGCCCCTCGATGAGTCAGTCTGAGAAATATATGGCCATACTACAATGAAATGGATTTTTCGTAGCTAAGATCATAATACTCTGTGATTGAGAAAGTAATGGTCCGGAGTATGAGGATGATGTAATCTATGCCTCATCCTTGACCGAGATATCATGTGATAAAATGGATGTGATGTGATTGCATGAAAGATTGTTTCGTGTTAACGATCCTCATATGATTTGGGTAGTCACAACGTCTTGCTAGAGGCCACTTACGACTTGTGGGCTAATGCTGAGATTAGCCCACTGACAACTTCATATGGGGCTTATAGGGCCGCACGCAAGAGCAGCCCAACATGAGCTTTAATTCTAGGGTTTATTCGAATTTTATATATGGATATATATATATAAATTTGAGATGACAGGTATATTATATGTTAGTTTCAATATTTAATTTGTTTGATAAATTAAATTACTAACATTGTTATTCAGATTTAATTTATAAAGATAAATTAAATTTGTTGGCTCATTGTTTGGATTAATTATATGGATATGATTTGATCAAATCAGATTAATCCAAATTAGAAAATAAGATTCGAATTTCATGTTTTGAATTTCAAGATTAATGAAGATTAATCTTGAATACATTTTGAATTTCGAATTCCAAGATTAATAAAGATTAATCTTGAGTATCTTTTGAAATTCAAATTTCAAGATTAATAAAGATTAATTTTGAATATCCTTTTGAGATTTGAATTTCAAGATTAATAAAGATTAATCTTGAATATCCTTTTTGAAATTCGAATTTTAAAATTAATAAAGATTAATCTTGAAGATTAATAAAAGATTAATTCAAAATTTGAATTTTGAATATCTTTTGAGATCTTTATTTTCAAGTTTTAAAGATTAATAAAAGATTAATCTGGGATTATGATACTCTTCATGAGTTCTATAAATATTAGGACTCATGAGCAAGAGAGATAATGCAATTCGAATCTGACTGTGAGCCACATAAATCCTAAAGTTATGTGTGTTGAAGAACTGAAGAAGGGGCAGGAGTGCAGCTGTGTAGGACAAGACATGAGAGAGTGAGAGACAAAGTGATTGAGTAAGTGACAGATGGAGTCTTAGTCTCCGAGCTTAAAGAAGTTTTTTAATTATTAACAGGGCAAACAGGCAGGCACGTGCACCTCATGTGTGAACCTGTGCCCTGCCACGTCATGCACCTAACCCGCCCATAACAAGTCCCATTTGAGTTGGTGCAAATGGGTTTTTTTCTCAAGGGTCACAAGCGGGTTTGCTCACCCCTATCCAGAACATGAACACAAATAAAATCTAAACAAAAAAATAAAGGGACAATTTTAAATAAATCCAGTCGAAATACACAAATTCTAATTTAGGCTACACTTTTATCAAATCCTTAATAATGCTTCTGAGCCTTATTTGATATTTTTGAAATTTGTAATTTTACATATATACCCTCTTCATTTTTTTCTCTTTTTTCTGGCCTAACCCTTTTTGTCCTTACTATTTTTCGATAAGATCTTTCCTCCTTGCTCATACTTTACCTTTATTTTTTTTATTTTCTTGGAAAGTGCACGTAAGATAAATATTCTTCGTAATAATAATTACTAAAATGGTTATATGCTTTTGTTGCACGCTTGTGTAATAAAAAATAAATAAAATAGTAAAAATTCATAACAAAATAGCAAAAAATTCAAAAACAAAGTGGCAATTTACAAAGTGTTATTCAAAACAAAATTTTTCTATAAACCTTTCATAGTAATTTTTTTTCAAAAATTCGGAATAAAATAACAATTTATAAGTTATGGTTAAAAGAGAAATTATCATAATATACTCTCAATATTGTTGAAAGTCAACTCAAAATTAAAAGTTTAGATCCCAATAATTCAAGGAAACATAGATTTTGGCATTAGGGTGAAGAAGAATTTATAATTAAAAACTAAGCACACACATACCTTCAATTTTTATTTTTAATGACAAAAGGGAGGGGTATTATGGCCTTTCAACAACATTCAGAAATCTCTAGTAAGGCCTATAGGCCTTATTTGAGATTTGATAAAAGTGTAGGTCTGAATAATGATTTGTACATTTTGATTGGATTTAATAAGGATTTTCTCAAAAATAAATTTCAAACTACTTTCGGGTGTTCCAAGTAGCAGAGATTCCAACAATAGAGTCAAAGGCGATGATGATGAAGATAATTATTCAAACAAAAAACATAGAGAATGAAAGAACAAAAAACTTTTGGTTGGATTTAATAAGGATTATGACGTTGATTTGGTCTATTTCTTTTATTACGTGATACACTAAGAAGCAGGTGAAGCAAGTATAAAGAATTTCTAGTTTATTTATTGAGTGAATTATTCTTCAACAACTACTTGAATTATAGTATTTGGAACTTTTCTTATCTTTCGTTCTCTTCCTCCCCCAAGACCACACGATATATATATTGTCAAACTACACGTGAGAAACGGCTGACATAGTACTAAATTATAATAAACTTACAGGTTTATATGTGATATTGTATGACCTTATATATTCAATTTGTTGAATGAGTTACGTACGTTACGTTTGTGCATTAATCCCCCCTCCCTCTCTCATTTTTCGAGAATTTACTGTCTCTCAAGCAGTTGATGCATCTGACGAGAGTCAGGAAAGCCGAAGAAACATACGTACATATGTATGACTTGGCATTTAAATAACTACGTGCTCTAAAGTTTTTATTAAAATGAAAGTGACTTGAAGCATTCCAAACTGATCAATATTAATAATAACTAAGAGAAAGACCCTTTCATATTCACACATTTCCGTCAAATCAGCCTTTTTTTTTTTTTGTCCCGGAAAGGAACTATAATTTTAAAACCCACCTTTTTGGCCTAATCCACTTGAAAATAAAAAGAAAACTAATCTATCCTTATAGTTTCATCTAAAGTCCTTATAATCAAATCCATATAATTTTTTGCGAATAATTACTACGAGATCTTAATTAAGGAATGTAATTACCAAAAAATTTAAATGACAAGTAATAAGAATATGTCAGTTAATTGAAATGGTTAAACGACCTCACCTCTCACAGGGAGAAGAATATAGGTTAGAATCTCGAGAAGCACGTTTATTGGTAGAGATGAAAACTTTTATGCTTTAAGCATCAAAGGATATTAGTATTAAGTCTAAAGTGGGTTGGGACACCTTTGGCAATGTAGTGAAAAAATATGATTCTGATGTCACTATTTTGTAGATTAATTTTTTCTAAATAAAATAACATCGAAACGAATGAAAATATATGCAAACCAACCCACTAAATAGAGTCATTTAATTGGGAAAAGAATACATGACTCCAATTATGGAAGCTTTTCCATTCGATTTAAAATACTATGTATGTATATTTTCCTGAGTTCACCTCCAAACACTTGAGTTTTTTTTTTGTTTATTTTGGGCCAAAAAAGCATGGTGCAAATAACAAATGCATAGTAGTTAACGCGTTTTTTGTCCACGGAGTTTAAAATGCATAATACAATCACCAACGCTGTACATGTTGGTAGCAGACGATGTTTAAACGCTAACTTTCACCAAAATCATAACTGAGGTGTTTGATAACAAATTATTTGTTCTCCTTTGGTTTTCATAAATCAGAACTAATTTTCCGTTTTAGTATAGTTACTTGGTTCGTAGAAGTAGAAACATGGTAGATCTTCTTCCATAATGTGTGTACTATTTCCAGTTCTTAATATAATTGCTATATAACTAATTCAATAATATTAAAGAAGTTAGTTAAATTAGTTATTTATAATATATGGGGAAATTTTATATGTAAAATCAAACTAAATTCATTGTCTAGCTTTTATATTAAGGATATGATGGAGCATGTGACTTGTAGAGATCAAAAGGATTTTAGACCTTAATATTGGTAATGGATTGGTTGGAGCTGTCTTCAATGATATTTTTAATTTCACAGACAGGTAATAACTTAAAGTGCGCATAAAGCGCTTATTTTATTCAAACATTGAAAATAAGATACAAACATTCATATATTATTATACTAACAAACCCATAAATAAATTATTACAAACTCAAATCAACGATAATAATATGTCTAATTTTTTTCGTTTTATTTATTTATTTTATATCTATAACTGTTTCTGAATAGTATCAACTATACTCTTATCCACTTGAAAAGCCTTGGTGAGAACTTCAGCAGAAATTGGAGGGTTTGATTTGAATACAGCATTTGCAATGGTGATAACTCCTGGATTTTGACTGCTCAAACCAGCAATGGCAACAGCATTTTTGTGACCCACATTGAGTTGGAAGTGAATCAAACCAATTGGAAACACAAATACATCTCCCTTGTAGAGCACTTTGGTAAATAGACGATTTTCTGGGTTGGAGGTGACAAAACCCACTAGAAGAGTACCCTCCAAAACTACAAGAATTTCAGTGCCTCGTGGATGAGTGTGGGGCGGGTTTAGACCTTTAGGGGCAAAGTCTATGCGAGCCAATGATATACCTAGAGTATTGAGCCCTGGTATCTCATTTATAGCAACCGGAGTTACAGCTGAGCCAATTGGTCCTAATGTATCTCCTTGTTTCAGTCCACCATAAAAGAAATCATTGGCCGAGACAAGCTTGGGATCTTTGCAGAACTTTCCATTCACAAACACTGCAAACATATAAAGGAAAGATAAACGATTATAAGCATGCATGTAGTAATCAAAATGGAATTGAAAGAGGAGAATGAGAAAGCAGATAAAAGTACGTACCACCACCAGTCTTAGTTTCATTGATGGCAACACAGAAGTCTTGAAGTGGGCTAGGGTCAAAGGCAAAAACACCAGAAGACGAGAGAGCCAAGAAGGCAATAGCGATCAAGGAACAGGTTTTCATGTCTTCTCTTCTGATGTACAAACTCTTGGATGGTTGTGTTTAATTTGCTTCTTGCGAGGGATGAGATTTTTGCATGGTGAACTATGCGTAATTTATATGGATGTGTAGTAGATTTGGTCAATTTTTTCTCACTCAAAGCAGGTAAAGACTTGGTAAGTTTCTAGTGACATGATATCTTGTTTGTGGAGCAAAAACGATTGCTTGTAAATTAAAACTTAGAACTTGTCTTATGTTGTGGTCTTTTTCTAGTTCACATTCTCATGGGCCACTGTGTCAAACTTAATTAATATACCTAATATCGCTGATGTAGTCCATTGGGTGTATTACGCAATAGACTGATTATACGAATACTTTGTCTCTCCACGTTTGGTAAGTTAATTACTTTATTTCCTGAATAGCAAACAAGGAATTGGTTTATAACTTTGACCAGGAGCATTCCATATTTAATTATACCTTTAGTTATTAGTATAAGAGTCAGTTAACTTTTGTTAAAAGATTAATAAAGCAAATTAACTGATATATTTATCATTTTTTTTCAAACTAATTTACCTGACTTATAAACTAATTATAATATACTAACACACAAAAGCATTTTAGAATATATATATATATATCATAATTAAGTAATTTATTTAACATTTTTAGTCTTATAAAAAAAGTCAACTAGTTATTATCAATATAGCTAATGCAAAGTGTTTGAGTTTTAACCATGAATTTGAAAAGGTAGAAATGAAGAACGGACTTTTAATATCTATATATGAACAACAGACACACATAGTGATGAAACAACTCTTATAGTTACTGTTATGTGCGTATATTGGTGAAATTTGATGTCTCCTGGTGTCGAAAGTAAATTTGTAATATATACATGTTACAAATTTATATATATATATATATTACACGAAGCGGAAAGATATATATGAAAATGAAGATCCGACTTTTAATATATGTGTGTGTGTGTGTGTGTGTGTGTGTGTATTGAAACAAACAAAAACAGACAGAGTTTTGGCTAAAAGGGAAACAACTTTAATACCAGGTAAGTAACTTCAACCAGTCATTAACTGTAACTATTATGTGCATATTATAAGCGTGATTTTGCATAATGGTCTGTGTAACAGTGAGGACGCCGGGCCTTATGGAGGGGTGGGTGTGAAGTCTTATAAGGGTGGGGATACCTTCCCCTCGTATATGTGTTTCTGGGTTATTGTAAAAACTCAGAATTAAAAACCTGCTCTATTTGCAACAAGGATAATATTTGTGAGGGAGGGGCATTAGACTATTACAGTTTGAACTTGGGTTTAAAAGATTAAATAGACTAATCACCACTAATAGCCTCAGTCATCATCATTGGTGAAATTTAATATGTGTCCTAGCGTCGGAAGTAATTAAATTAATTACGTTAAAATAAAGTTAAATGTTTTAGTAAATGTATGTGCGTGTGTGTGTGAGATTTATTATTGGTGGAATTTATCCAAACGGGACATTTTGTGTCGAAAACAAAATAAGCTGTGATCTCACTTATCTAAGCTGTTTCGTTATTCATGCTACTGGGCATTAATGCTTTAATACTACTTTTGTAACGAGATAAAATTTAATTCTACTTTAATTTATTTCACATGATTTAAAATATTTGATAAAACTTGATAATGTAATGTTCACACTTAATGTGTTGTAATTTTTAATTACACAAAACTTATGTTAAGTTTCTCACATTTATTACGCCAAATTAATTGGTAAATTTATAAGTGTTCTTGGTTATTTTAACAACAACCAATAACAAAATAAAAGTGTTCATATAAGAATTTTGGAAATCCTAATTTTAACAACTAACAATAATAAAATAACAGGTGTGATTGGAAAACTTATCGAATATAAACAATTTCACTTGAATTTTATCCATTTTAGTGCCAACGTGTTGAATCAACAATATATCTTAAGAAAGTGCAAGAAATGATAGATGGCGCGAAAACATATGACGCTTTGACCCATTTTAATATCTTTCCTTTCATATCATGCATGGTTAATTTATTGGCGAAATCTATAATGAAGATTGACAAAATAATCAAGTATCGTGAGATGATAATAGCTTCGTTTGGTTTCCTGTTGGAAACCTCGTTCTGACTCCCAAAACCCATTCTCACGCAAGTCGAGACAAAATTCCTCTCACATAAAGTACATCGGAATCTGTGTCCGTTTTCCCAACGGATTTCCAAACGAAGCCAATGTCTTTGTGTTGAGGTTTGGTCAATCTTACGTGAAGGTAAAAAATGACCAAACTAAAGATGATGAGAAAATAAAAAAGAAGACATTAAAAATTGTAAAAGGATAAATTAGGGTTTCAAATTTCTATAACCTCAAATTAGGACCTTAGATCAAACAGTGATTTCAAAATGTTATGGAAAAGGCCACGTTGCCTCCGAGTTAAATATGATATTTCAAAATCAATTTCCATTATTATCATTTCCTACTCCATTATTGTCATTCACTATTTCATTGTTATTCGAATGGATATCTTATTTTCATGTATTCTTTAGCAAGTACCACATTCCATTGTTTTCATTTTCTACTCCATTATTATCATTCCTTATTCCATTGTTGTTATTTAAATGAATATATTATTTTCATATATTCTTTAGCAAGTACTATATTCCACTGTTGTCATTTTGTTACTCAATTGTTGTCATTCTCTATTCTATTGTTGTTATTTGAATGAATAAGTACTTATTTCATATATTCTTCTGCAAGTACCATATATGATATTCGAATGCCCATTTTTTCCATTATAATGAAGTTCCCACCTTCAGCTTATTCGGATAAAGTGTGAAAAATTTCATCTAATATCTTGAGGCCATGTTCAGATAAGCTGAAAACGGAAACTTTATTCAAATGGAAAAAAGGGGTCATTCAAATATCATATATGATACTTGCTGAAAAATATATAAAAATAAGATAGTCATTCAAATAACAACAGTGGAATGAGGAATGATAACAATGGAGTATGAAATGATAATAATGGAATATGATACTTACTAAAGAATATATGAAAATAAAATGTTCATTTGAATAACAATAATAGAATAGAGAATGACAACAATAGAGTAGGAGATGACAATAATGGAAAAATTTGTTTTGAAAGATCATATTTTACTCGGGGGAAATGTGATCTTTTTTCTAATATTTTGAAATCCTTGTTTGATCTAGGTCATGATTTTTAAATTCAAAATACTGATTTTTCCTATTACAATTTTAAAGGTATTTTTTGGGATTTCCCAAAGATGAATACATATAAGCCAAACGTACGCTATTGTTTGTAGCTCACAAGTTTAAACGCTAAATTTTAGAGCACAAATTAATTGTTTCATAAATTAAAACTAAATTTCCGTTGAAGAAGGGTTACTCAGTAGAAGTATACAATGATAGTAGCTTCTTTGAAATGTACTAGTTTGAGATAATGGGCTTTCGATGTCATGTGTTCATTGAAATTTTTCAACGTACATGTAAAGACATAACTTAATGTGCGTCTCTATCACTTATTTTTATTCAAACAAGAAAAATAAGATACAAATTTCCATACATTATCGGATCACAAACCCTGAAACAAATTATTACGGACTCAAATAAATGATATTAATAAATCAAAAGTCAATGACTAGCTAGTGGATTTCCCTTCCTTGACGATTCTCCATTTATAAGCTCTTTTGGATAGAATCAACTATGCTCTTATCCACCTGAAAAGCCTTGGTGAGAACTTCGACAGAAATTGGAGGGTTCGATTTGAATATGGCATTTGCAACAGTGATGACACCTGGATTCTGACTGCTCAAACCAATAATGTCAACAGCATTTTTGTTACCCACGTTGAGTTGGAAGTGAATCAAACCAACTGGAAACACGAACACATCTCCCTTGTTGAGCATTTTGGTAAATAGGCGGTTCTCTAGGTTCGATGTGACAAAACCACTAGAAGAGTACCCTCCAAAACGACAAGGATTTCAGTGCCTCAAGGATGAATGTGGGGAGGATTTAGGCCTTTAGGGGCAAAGTCTGTACGAGCCAATGATATACCAAGAGTATTGAGCCCTGGTATTTCATTTATATAGCAATCAGACTGACAGCTGAACCAGTGAGTCCTGATATATCTCCTTGTTTCAGTCCACCATAAAAGAAATCTTTGGCAGAGACAAGCTTGGGATCTTGGCAGAACTTTCCATTCACAAAAACTGCAAATAAATAAAGGAAAGTTAATTATTATAAGGGTGCATGGAATAATCAAAATGGAACTGAAAGTAGAGAATGAGAAAGCAGATAATGGTACGTACCACCGCCAGTCTTAGTTTCATTGACGGCAACACAGAAGTCTTGAAGTGGGCTAGGGTCAAAGGCAAAGATACCAGAAGACGAGAGAGCCAAGAAGGCAATAAGGATCAAGGTACAGTTTTTCATGGCTTCTCTTCTGATGTAGAAGCTCTTGGATGGTTGTGTTTAATTTATTGCTCTTGAGGGATGAGGAAGTATGCGTAATTTATATGGATGTATAGTAAAGTCGGTAAACTTTTTATCACACGAAAGAAGGTAAAGACTTTGCAAGTTTCTAGTGACATAATATGTTGTTTGTGGACAAAAACGATTGCTTGTAAATTAAAAATTAGAACTTGTCTTATGTTGTGGTCTTTTTTTCAGTTCACATTCTCGTGGGCCACTGTGTCAAACTTAATACCGCTGATCTAGTCCACTGGGTTTGTCACGCAATAGACTGGTTACACGAATGCTTTGTCTCTCCACGTTTGGTAAATTAACTACTTTATTTCCTGAATAGCAAAATTAGGAATTGGTTTATAACTCATTCAATACATAATATTACTTTTGGTCCTTCGCATAAGAGTGAGTTGACCTTTGTTAATAGATTAATAAAGTTAATTAACTTATATATTTATCATTGTTTTCTAATTAATTTACTTGATTATAAACTAATATGTTATCTAATAAAACACAAAAATATTTAAAAATATATGTTATAATTAAGTAATTTATTTATCTTTTTTAATTTCTCTAAAAACGTCAACTTGTTTCTATTAAAGGTATTAAAGGTCAAAGGTAGTATAAACGTAGCTAATGCAAAGTGTTTGAGTATTAACCATCAAAATTGAAAACGTACAAATGAAGATCGGACTTTAAATATATATATATATATAAACAACATACACACATTTTTGGCCAAAAATGAAGCAACTCTTGTACTTATATTATGTGCGTATCATTAGTGAAATTTGATGTCTCCCAGTTTCGAGAGTAAATTTGTAATATATATTACAAATTCATATATATATATATATATATATATAGCGGAAAGGAAACAATCACATTCACAAAGTAATATATATAAATTTGTCATATATATATATATAAACAAACACACGCAGAGAGAGTTTTCGCTAAAAGGAAACAACTTTAATACCAGGTAACTAACTTCAATCAATCATTCACTGTTACCATTGGTGAAATTTAATGTGTCTAGTATAGAAAGTAACTAAATTAATTACGTTAAGATAAAGTTAATTTTTTTAGTAAATGTGTGTGTGTTTTATTACTGGTGGAATTTAGCCAAACGGGACATTTTATGTCAAAAACAAAATAAGATGTGATCTTACTTATCCAAGCTGTTTCGTTATTCATGCTACCGAGTATTAATGCTTTAATGATACTTTTGTAACGAGATAAAATTTAATTCCATTTTAATTTATTTCACATGATTTAAAATAATTAATAAATCTTGATAATGTAATTTTAACACTTTTAAGCATTAATGTGTTGTAATTTTTAATTACTCAAAACTTATGTTAGATTTCTTACATTTATTATGCCAAAATAAATTGGTCAATTTATAAGTGTACATATGAATTTTAACAACAACCAATGACTAAATAAAAGTGTCCATATAAAAATTTATAAATTCTAAATTTAACAACTAACAATAATAAAATAACCAGTTTGATTGGAAAACTTGACATAATGTAAATAAGCAATTTCACTTGAATTTTATCCATTTTAGTGCCATCGAGTTGAATCAACAATATATCTTAAGAAAGTGCCAGGAAATTATGGATGACGCGAAAGCATGTGATGTTTTGACCCATTTTAATATATATATTTCTTTTTCATCTCATGCAATGTTAATTTATTGGTGAATTCTATAATGAAGATTCACAAAATAATCAAGTATCGTGAGATGATGATGATGTGTGTGTGTTGAATTTTGGTCAATCTTACGTGAAGGTAAAAAATGACCAACGAACGATGATGGGAAAATACAAGAAAAAAAAGACATTTAAAATTGTAAAAGGATCAATAAGGGTTTTGAATATTCATAATTCTAAATTAGAACGTTGGATCAAATCGGGACCAATCTTACGTGAAGGTGAAAAATGACCAACAAAAGATGAATACGTACTTATAAAAACTATTATTTTGAGATAAAGGGATCGAACTCAATATTGCTGATGGTCTCAAAGTCATGTGTTCATCAAAATTTTCAACGTACATGTAGAGACATAACTTAATGTATGTCTCTATCACTTATTTTTATTCAAATATGAAAAATAAAATACAAATATCCATACATTATCGGATCACAAACAAACCCTGAAACAAATTATTACGGACTCAAATAAATGATATTAATAAATCACATGTCAATGACTGGCTAGTGGATTTCCGTTCCGTGACGATTCTCCATTTATAAGCGCTTTTGGATAGAATCAACTATGCTCTTATCCACCTGAAAAGCCTTGGTGAGAACTTCAGCAGAAATCGGAGGGTCTGATTTGAATACAGCATTTGCAACGGTGATAACTCCTGGATTCTGATTGCTCAAACCAGCAATGGCAACAGCATTTTTGTGGCCCACATTGAGTTGGAAGTGAATCAAACCAATTGGAAACACGAACACATCTCCCTTGTTGAGTACTTTCGTCAATAGGCAGTTCTCTAGGTTTTATGTGACAAAACCCACTAGAAGAGTACCCTCCAAAACGACAAGGATTTCAATGCCTCGAGGATGAATGTGGGGACGATTTCAGTGCCTCCAAAACTAACTTATATTCCAACTCAATCATTTCAAATCCAAATCGCACCAACGTTGACAATGTTCACAAATAAAATCCACTTCCAATTTTTTTAAAAATTTTCACAAAATCAATCAAAAGCTTCAGGAGAAGTGATACGACATCAATGGTACCCTCCCCCACACTTAAATGTCACATTGTCCTCAATGTGAACATATAACAGCAAGTAACAGAAAGTGAAGGAAGTAACCAAATCCAAATGTGGAAGCTCATGTTCTCACAAGATCAACAAAACAAGCAAGTGCATTCTAATACTCATGATCAAGCATCTACCACATGTAAATTCAAAATTTAACCAGCACTCATTTCCCAACACCTGATATCAACAGTGAATGTAACGAATCAAAGTAAAAGTGGAAGTAAACTCCCCTTTTGTCTTGATCCTCTCTTTTTGTTGCTTTTGATTCGTGATAACGAAATGAAACACATGATATAGGGTTGCAAAAGGTCGTACAAAACAAAAACAAAAATCAAATAAAAGTCTTGGGTTGCCTCCCAAGAAGCGCTTAGTTTATAATCTTTAGCTTGACTTTTCATGTTGGTCACTCTCCATCAGTGAAATAGACGGTGGACACCATCTTATCCACATCTCCGCCCCAATAATGCTTCAATCTCTGACCATTAGCTTTGAATCGTTCCCCTTTATCATTCTCCAGCTCCACATCACCAAATTGAGAAGCTTGAACCACCTTAAATGGTCCTGACCACCTAGATTTAAGCTTTCCTAGAAACAACCTTAGCTTGGAATTATGAAGAAGAACTTGTTGATCGGGAGCAAAACTCTTAGGAGTAATTTTGTTATCATGTTCCCTTTTAGTTTTCTCCTTGTAAAGCTTTGAACCTTCATAGGCGTTGAGTCAAAATTCCTCCAGCTCATTGATTTGGAGAAGTCGCTTTTCACCCGCAGCTTGAGGATCGAAATTGAGATTTTTAATGGCCCAAAAAGCTCCATGCTCCAACTTTACAGGCAAATGGTATGCTTTCCCAAACATCAATCGATACGAAGACATTCCATTTGGAGTTTTGTAAGCCATATAATAAGCCCATAAAACATCATCCAACTTCGTAGACCAATCATTTCTAGTGGTGCCAACCACTTTCTCAAGAATATTCTTGATTTCACAATTAGAAATTTCCGCTTGGCCATTTGTCTGTGGATGGTAAGGTAAGGCTACCTTGTGCTTGACTCTATACTTCTTTATTAAAGCTTGAAATTGGTGATTGCAAAAATGAGAACCACCATCACTAACAATTGCTCTCGATGTACCAAACTTGGTGAAATTGTTCTTCAATGGAGGGTCTTCAACGGAAGGCTTCAACAATTTACTCCAGGCATCAAACACCTCAAGTGGTTCAACAACTCGTGGTCTTGAATGAGGTAATGATTCCAAGCGGAAAACCTCTTTAGCTCTTTCCTCCACTTCTACAAAGCTCTTCTCTGCAATCAAAACTGTTTCTAAAGGGTCTTTTATCATGGAAACAACTGAGTGTTGTTGACCAATAGAATCCAATATGTCAACGAAGGAGCAATTGGCTGAATCATCGTGGAAGTTTGAGGCCTTTGGCATGTTAATTATCACTTTCTCATCATCAACCCTCAAAGTGATTTCACCCTTTTCTACATCAATAAGAGTTCTTGCAGTGGCTAAGAATGGGCGTCCAAAGATGAGAGGAATATTCCAATCAACGTCACAGTTTAACACAATGAAATCCGTGGGGAAAATAAACTCTTCCACTTTAACTAGGACATTTTCAATGATTCCTCTAGGTTGCGAAGTACTACGATCTGCAAAGAGAAGAGTGACAGTAGTAGGCATTGGTTCTCCCAAACCCAGTTGATTGAAAACAGTAAGGGGCATCAAGTTCACACTTGCACCCAAATCACAAAGAGCTCTACCACAAAAGTTTGTCCCAATATTACAGGGGATTGAGAAACTTCCAGAATCCTTAAGCTTAGGAGGTAATTTCCGATGAATAACTGCACTACTTTCTTCAGTCAATGCCACAGTTTCATATTTGCTAAATCGACGCTTCTTAGACAACACATCTTTCAAAAACTTCGCGTACTTAGGCATACTCTCCAATGCTTCGGCAAACGGAATGTTGATATGAGGTTGTTTGAACATTTCTACAAACTTCTTAAATTGAGCATCTTCTTCCTTTTTCTTGAATCTCTGAGGGAACGGAAGTGGAGGCATCACAGCAGAAGTGGGTATCTTTCTCTTCTTTTCATCAATCATCTTTTGTTCCACTTTCTTGCCTCTAACCACATCATCTGCCCTATCTTCAGCTTTCTTCCTTTTCTGAGTCTCTTCCTCTTCAATCACAACTTCTTCACCAAGGAAGTCTTCACCAACGGCTTTCTCAACCTTTCGCTCATTCGCCTTAGAGGTAGACTTGATGGTGGTAGGCAACTCAGGTATCACCCTGCCATTTCTCAGATAAATTGCATGGCTTTTCCCTCACTCTTGGGGTTAGGAATAGTAGTACTTGGAAGTCCACTTCTCGGTTGTTGTGAACTCAAGTGTGAAGCAATCTGACCCATTTGAACTTCAAGATTCTTGATTGCCGTGTCATGAAGAGCAACAGTGCTTACTAGGCTTTCTTGACCCTTGATAATTTGCCTCAGAAGTTGATTTGTCTCAGAATCACTCTCTTTAGGCTTTTGTGAATATTCAAACCCTGGGGGATGCATTGATTTACTTCCCGA
This sequence comes from Vachellia pachyceras, assembly GCA_025593235.1. Lineage (NCBI taxonomy): Eukaryota > Viridiplantae > Streptophyta > Magnoliopsida > Fabales > Fabaceae > Vachellia > Vachellia pachyceras. The sequence continues at coordinate 1,837 of JANTPZ010151649.1, read as the reverse complement.
AGCATAATGCGGAGGTGGGTTCTCACAGGGTCCATTTCTCCATGAAAAGTTCGGATGATCTCTCATACCCTTGTTGTAAGTGTTAGAGTATGGATTTCCATGAGGATATCATTTGTTGTTCTCACCCAAGTAATGCACAGATTCCATCGTATGAGGGCAATCCTCATGAGAATGCGATCCACCACAAATTTCATAAGAAACATGGAAAGCTTGAACAGAATGAATACCCCTAGAAGAATTCTTCTCCAACTTCAACTCAAATTGATCAAACCTTTTAGCCATCGCTTCAAGCTGAGCAGAAATGTCTCTGGATACATTTGACCCACTTGATTGACCTGGTCCTTGTATGACCGATACCCAAAACGTGCCTTATCGGATTGCTGTAAGGTACTAGAGGCAATGTCTTCATACAACTGATGTACATCTGAAACTCTCATCTTGCCAATCCCACCATTGGATGCATTATTAAGCATATTAGAAGTGGGGACATCTAATCCAGCTGCGAATGCTTCTAGCAGCACATACGTCTTCTGTTCATGATTCGGGCAGTTTCGCCACATTTCCTTAAATCGCTCCCAAGCCTCATAAAATAACTCCCCCAGTTCTTGTTGAAAACCCAACAATTCAACTCTTTGAACAGCCCTTCTGCCTCTGGGATAAATCGTGCCTTGAATTTAGATGCTAACTCATCCCAAGTAGTGATGGAATTAGGTGGCAACGCTATAAGCCAAGCTCTTGCCTTCTTATCTAGAGACAAAGGAAAAAGTCTCAATCTCAAGGCATCTGAAGTCACATTGCTGCTTGAAGTTTTCACAAACTTGCACAAAACGAGTCAAATGCTCAGTGGGATCTTTATTTTGATTTCCTGAAAAAGGGCCAATCATCTGAAGCATTTGAAGTATAACCGGTTTCATCTCAAAGCTTCTAGCAGTAATAGCCGGAAATTGGATACTAAATTGATAAGTAGTATGATCACGCTCCAGATACTCATCCAATGTCCGATCGGCATCATCATCATCATCTCGATATGCCATGTTGCGGTGTTGATTTGGATGTGGCAGGGTGGTTTGCTCTGGCTTAAGAACAGGCCTCTGTCCTTCAATTTGTAAAAGCGGAGCTTGTTGTTGAATAGGATGACCTTGAGGACTAGGACCAGATACTGCGTCAAAATCCTCTGACAAATAGTCTTCAACTAGCCCGTTAGCCGTAACTTCCCTATTAGTTTGCATAAGGCACCAAGGTACCTACAAGCGCGGAATTCAACAACCGAGTATCAAACTTATCAAAGCAAGAAAGAAAAAGAAAAAGAAAACTCAATCGTAACCAACAACACAATAGCATCAACTAACTCTAATGACTTATGCCGTAGTCCCCGGCAACGGCGCCATTGACTTGTTCACCTTATAGCTTACCGCAAGCGTACGGGTCGCAAGTAGTATAAAAATATCGTTCCCACGAGGACTAACGCATAAACGAATTAATCAATGCAATTATGTGATTAATTAGGTTGAGTGAATCAATTGAGTAATGGTGTCCTAAACGTTTACTAAATTCACGAAAACTAACACTAAAATGAGAAAGACAAATTGGGATTTTAATTCAAGGATGAGAGATGCCTAGGATTATTTTTCACCATTGCAATTCATGAGAATCAAATACATACAACTCTATTAGTGATTAAATGACATTATATGTTTGTCTAAGGTTCAAAAAGCAATTGATTAAGCTCTCTCAAGTCATAACCAAATTAATATCCTCCTTTCACATGCACAATCTCTTGCTACAGTTAAAGGAAAATAGTCATTACGCAACAACCTTAATATGACAATGCTAGGTT
>JANTPZ010151641.1:26932-69525 GCA_025593235.1 Vachellia pachyceras | reverse complement strand
CCGAGTTGTATGAGCTTGAAACAATCCTTTTTGGCCCGAGGTGGGTAAAATCTTCTGGAAATGTATAAAGTCTGTTTTAATTTCTTGCATAGTAATGTGTCGGGTCATAATTTACGTAATTCCAAGTCTCTGAATAATGATAAATGTTTTCCCCTTTACACGTATCAGTTACTTCAGCCCTTTGCTAAAATCAATCCCGAGTAGAACTGAGTTTGATCGGGCAATGATAGGAGTGGACCTTGAAGAACGAGATGAATATATAGCTGCACTTGAGTCGCGATTTTTATTTCTTGCAGCTGATGCCAGGTCTACGTTAAGGTTACTGATTGCATAACTTTTTTTTCTCTGCCAAATCTTTAGCTAGGAATGAATCGTATAGCATTGGTGTTGTTGCCTAACTTATGAAGGAATACCTAGTTGCGTTATTAATGGATTTTTTTTAATTATTTGTATATATTGTTGAATAGTTGATCTGGGTAAGTTGTTTAGTTTGGCTAATTCTTCGTAGGGGTTGGAGGCCATCTTATAGAAATGTTTTGCTTGAAGTGAGGAAAAGGTTAAACATCCCTTGCTCAAGCAAATTGTCAACTGAAGACCTTGAAGTAGAAATTTTCCTCCACTTATTGCAGGATAACACAAGGTATTCAACCTAAGCCATGTATCAATTTTTCTTTTGGGATTAAATGGCACTCAGTTTTTCCTCCCTGCACTCTTTCTCTTGTGTGTGTATTTGTGTATGAGCAATGGCAAGCGTCTTTTCTTATTGGAATGCTGGCACTCTCCTCCTATTCTCCTTTGTTCCTTGGATAGAACAAAGAAATTTTCAACTTTATGAAGGGACGTGGGTTTCTTGTAATGAACTTTAAGAAAGCTGGGTAATTAAAGCTTCCAGTATTAGCCAATTCTTTTTGGAAGTTGATGTGAGACTATTTGGATCAAGTTTGGTTAGATGGTGTTTGCACCAGCACTATGATTTCCATTTCATGCTGATACTATGAGGCAGCAGTTTATCTTTCCTGATAACCATGTTGACTATGATTCATTGGGTACGCATTTGTTTACTTTCTTAATTGTACAGTGATTATCTAAATATTGCATATTTCTGTAGTGAAAAATCAGAAACGTCTGTAGATTTATTGGATCTTGGCACGGCATCTAATGTTCAGGGTGGCCAACTCAGTCAATGGAAAGCACAGGTTCTTGCAGCTGTAAAAGTTGGGGCCGGAGAGTTTCAGTCAATGATTTTAAAGGTATCTTAAATGGTTAATTAAGATGCTTCAGATGGAATTTCTTTTGACATGATGATTTGATTTAAGGTGATATATCTCTTCTAATTCTTTATTTTCTCTTGTCCTCTCAAGGGTGGTGGTATATTTACGTTCACAAAAATATATCAATTGGTAAGAGAATGATATCCTTGTTTTATCTTTATCTTAAATGAAGCTTCAATAGAGAGCCTTTGGTCTTTGGTTTCTTTTGATGGCTAGATGGTATTTTGTAGTTATCAAGAAAATTATCTGGGAAAGTTCTTTTAGAAGCTGCTAACTACGAGATTAAGAAAGAGTTAATGAAGAAGGTATGTATTGGTAGGGACTGGGGTTTGATAACCTAAAACCTTGTTTCTCCTGACCATTGACATGCACTCTGTTCTCCATGATTTCTAGGGTGGGCAGTTAGCCGTTGTTAATCTAGAATCTAGGGCAGCTTTGCTTGCAGCAAAACAGGTGACAGGCATTAGACATTTATTTGTTTAAAAATTAAAGTTTTATTATTTATTCATAGGTTGATAAAAAAAATTATTTATTCATAGGAATGCATTCAAGCGATCACTGGAGGAATCTGTTGACATATTATTGTAGCTGCTTTAATGCATTACATTTCCTAATGTATCATGTATACTTGCTTTTCCTAATGTATCTGATGGTCATGACATTTTGAAACTTCATATTATTCTTCAATTATATAACCGAACTAAACACATTTCTATGTCTTGCACAGAGTCTCAAGCAAGCTTTTACTGTTTATGACTTATTATAAATTTTATTTATGTTCATGATATGCAGCTCCCTGGTTCAACCTGTTTTGCATACATAGATTTGGTGCAAAAATGAAGTAGGATTCAATTTTTGAATTTTAAACCATTCTTCTCATCTCAACTTTTGAACTTTTCCAGGGTTTTCTTGGTGCTGCATCAAGATATGTGGGCATCAGAAGCATGATGACACTACTTGGACCTGTGTATCTTCTTCACCTCTTCTCATTACTAAAATCTCTTGAATCTATTTATTTTTTATATAACTTGTCCTTCCTGATTCTCCTTCCAAATTTAAGTTTATATTACAGAATAATATTTGGGGGAAAAATCTTCTAGATGATTAAATATTTATGCAAATATCGATATAAACTTCACCGTTCTCTTGCATTCTAAGATGGGGTAATCTCTTTGAGAAAGGTTTATTAGAACTCCCAAGTCATTAGCTTTTACTTCTTTGCTTTCAGATCTTGGTATTTCTAAGGCACATTTAGTGCTAGTTGTTGACAACTTTAGTCTAATTTTACAATGCACAGGCTTTGGGGAACCTTTCTTGCTGATCTTGTCATTCAAATGCTTGGAACTGATTATGCTAGAATCTTGCGAGCAATTTATGCTCTGGCGCAGGTAATATTTATGCTCCTGTTCTTCCGTTTTAGCTGGTCACTTCACCAGATCCCAGTTTAGCCATCCTCTTGATACATTTGTGCTTAACCACGAGTTTATTGGTAATATGTAATTAAATGGACCTGTTTGTCATCATTCCAGGCATTTTTTTCCACTGAAACGTCTGGTTGTAATTAATGTTAGCCATCTGAGAACATCTGTTCACTGTTCGGTGTTCAATATGATCATAATGCATCTCATACAATAATGCCACGTTCCCTACTCTCCAAGTGACGTAAAGTATACTTACCTCCATCCAGTTGACTAATTTGGGACAATTAAGGAAACTAAATAAATCACATTAAAAATATCTATATTTATCGTTTTTCTCCAAACTAATTTACCTTACTTATAAATTGATATATAATTTTATGACACATAAATATTTTAAAGAGATCATGTAACATATGCTATAATTAAGTAATTTATTTAGTTTCATTAGTCTCCATAAATTAGTCAGTTGGGTTTTATACAAAGATTAGAGGTAGTATTAAGGAGCAAAGAATCCTTGTAGAAGGATCCTATAATAGGGATCCAAAGGGAGTACCTCTATTGAGTTTCATCTGGGTTTATGCAACTAGTCTTGTGATAAAGGACATCACCTTTGTAGTTTTCTAACTTGGTTGCTTTTGATTCAGATTCGAGTGACCCGAACATATAAGCTGCCCTCTGATGCGTCTGAAGAGTAGCATGCATGCTAAGCTCTCGAGTCTCTAACTTCCTGCTAGAGACTCCATTGGATTTTGGGCCCCCCATTGATGACATGTTCTGGTCTAGTGAACAGTTTCAAAATTATCAGAAATGTGTTGTAATTAAAAGATATCTGTCTTTTTTGTAAATATACAAAGCTTTTATTTATTTGCTTGTGGTTGTAGAAGTTGTAATTCGAAGCGAAGCAGCTAATCGATTTTGTAGTTCACAGCATTATGCTTTCCTTTCATGCTTCAACCAAGACTTAATTTCACAAGCATCTCAACTTATGGTGAGAGTTTTGAGTTTCCTCATTAATTATCTTCAAATATTATGTAAAAAGGTTGTTATATAAATTCAAAGGAGGTGATAAATTCCTATGACAAAATTATTTTTTAAAAATATTCTGGAGTTTCACCCCTCATTGTTATACATGCGAAGAAACAATACTCGCTTTTAAATAACTAAACAAAATATTGGCCAAAGGAGGCTGTACAAAATAAAAGTTTGAAACTTAATTTTAAAATGATGAAAAATAAAAATATGAAATAATAATTTTAACAAAAACCATTTTCCTTTGTTGGAACTAAGACTGTCATAATTAACAAACATTAATTGTAGTCTCAATAAAAGAAATTATGGCTACTTTAAGTATGAAGCCCAGAATTCAATTCGGTCCGTATTTTCACAAAACCAATAAACAATACTGTCAAATAGAAAGGCTTTGTCTCCTTAATTAAACATGATTCGAAACTTAAAACTTTGTAAATGAACAAAATTATGTTGTAAGAACCATCCTTATTTAGACTCGACGATATTCAAATTCACATTAGTACTACATGTATATTTATTGTCACATACAGGAAAAGGGAATTTTTTTTATATTTCTCTTGAAAATTTCATGAGAACTTAGAAAGAAGAAAACCACTTTTAATTCGTAACGTGTTCGCATAAAAATTCTGCGAAGAAGATCCCAATTTTGCAGGGGGAAAACGAAGTTGAATTTGGAGCTTTTAAAAAAATGAATTGTGAAATAATATTTGTTAAACATCTCAGGCTCTTAGCAACGATACGAGTATAACAACTGTTAATAAACCCAATAAATAAAATTTATTGCTCCCTCTAATTAAGCTAGTGTTTTATTTTATTTTACAAATTTATAATTCTTTTCTCACACAATTTTATTGATTGCAATGTTAGAGGGGTTTTCAATAATAAATGTGGTTTTTAAGGCAAATGATTAAATAAATATATATGTTTTAGATGACAACAAACATTTATTACAAATAAATTTTCTAATATCTATAAATTAACTAGTCACTTTTTCTTTATCAAAATATATGAGCTAAGCAATAAGTTTACTTTGATATTGTATATAATATAATACTTCGATCTATTTTATTTTTTAAATTTACAAGTATTCTCTAAATCATCATTTATTAGCATATGTATCAAGGAGATTTTCATGAAGCAATGTTCCAATGCATATTGTTAAATATGGTATATTTATTATAAATAATTATCTAACTTTAATGTTAAGTACCGGATGTAACATCTAACTCCCATATTTAATTTAAAATTGGATAGAGTATATCTCTTTTGTTTTGGGAGGGGGGGTTGCGACATGCACACAGATTACTAAAACCAAACACACACACACAATATATATATATAGTTTGTTGACATGAAAAGTGAAGGTGAAGGCAGAAACCTAACAAATAAAAAGAAAAACGTGTTGTGAAGCAAACCATAATATATAGTGCGTTCCATTTCGTTCTCTTCACTTGATCTCTTCCTCCTTCTTCGATGCAGACTCCTTCCAAATCACTCTAATAATAATTCTTCTTCCCCAAAAAATTATATTACCACCTATAAGTTCATAATTGAGAGGAGGGTTTCTTGACTATATTGTATAGACCTAAAAGGTTACCTTAATTACTTCTCTAATTATTTAGTATATGTTATATTAAGCAAATATAAGAACATGTACAAAACCATGACATTAGTAAAAGCATTTTGACTGATCAAGTGTGTACGCGCGCATATAATAACATATTCTTTAGAAAGAAAAGATTCATCAGATCCAATTGTTCAGTTCGTATTCAATTATATGTTTTGCTTTTAACACAGTTCGATTTTTTTTTGTAATTATAAAAGTGACTTTTAGAATAATGCAATAGTAAAGGAGCAAATGGAGGGCACAAAAAGAAAGTGTGGACATTGAATAAGGAGGAAAAAGTGAGTCATGTGTGAATAATACATCAATACATATAACAAACAAATAGATTAAATCAAAAATCATATCATCAGCTTTAATTCCTTTCTATTATATTGTTTGAAATCTATTCCACTGGTTATTTGATAGGATAAAAATCTCTCTGCTAACTGTTGGGTCAAGGCAACAAACATATCAGAAATATAATGTAATGATACAAAGAGAACAGTATGATTCATCATAAGAGAGCATCCAATGTGATCTTTTGTTTTTGACCACATAACTTCTTATAATGCAGAATCTGATTTCGACTCTAACTATTCAACCAATACCAATGGTATATTGAAGATCTTATCCACCACCAGTGGTACAGTTAATAAGTGAAAGGTTTGTGAGTGTACGTGTTGTGTGTTTAAAATGATATAATTAAGCCATGAAATATATATATTTATATATTGGTGATGCATATAAATCTGCAGACTAAGAAAGACATGGTCATGAGTGAAAGGTGAGTCTCATCTTATTTTTACTGTTTAATTACGCAAAAAGAAGGCTACAATATTAATATTATAATATATATTATATGTTGTTTTTAAATTTGTTTATATGAACACACATTTGAGCTTTGCTTTTGCAAAAGGGAAGGGGGACTTTTTTTGATCTTTTAGATTTGATGCCTTTGACTTTTTGGACTTTCACAAGCAAACTGCTCTTTTTGTATCTAAAGATAAGCCTCTTTTCCACTCACATGGTTTGTTTCTCCACTCATCTTTCTTCAACTTTTCCTTCACAAAATTATACTAATAAAGCTAATTGTTTTACTGATTGGCTCACTCATTCCTCAGATTTATTATATGAATGATATATATATATATATATCATATAATTAAAATGGAGGACCTTACTTGTAAGTGTACGTAATAAGTTGTATGCCAGTAATTAGTCTATTTACTGTCTAGCAAAAGTGATTGGTTTATCACATTATCTAATAATACCTCGAATGATATTACCTCCAAAAAGAATATGTAAGTTACGATGATCATGTTCATTGTATCAAGAAAATAAATGATTCACAATTGATAATCAAATTATACAACAACTATAAAATAAACGGTGCCTTAAAGAGGGTCCTCCAATTTGATGATTAGGGTTTGTTGGTCACACTTTTTTCTCATAAATTTTGCCACTTTAATTACCTTATCATACAAATTTTTCTGCCAAAAAATTAATAAAGAGGGAAAAGTGATCAATTAATTCATGCATGGACCCTTCAATCCTTCCTAGTAAAGCATATGTCAATTCATGGGGAAAAACTTTTGCGTTGTAATTATATCATCACCTTCTTCTTCTTCTTCTCCCATATCTTTCTTCTTCTTCTTTCTTCTGTGTGTGACTTGTTACCATTTCTAACTTCTTTTGGTTTGTTTTAATTTAGGTAGCATGAAATTTTCATATAATCTGACAACAATTGGGTAAACTTCATAAATTATATCTAAGTGTTCCCTAATAATCCTTGTCATATATAAATATACTCAACATTAGTATAGTACGCACACAATTCTCTTATCATTATATATGTGATTCTTAAAATTGTAAGTCCTAGCTACTTCCATAATTGAATTATATAAATCATCTAAGGTGCATAATAGTGGGGGTAAATTTGAAATTAAAAAATATTAAAAAAAAAAATTTTGGTAATGTGATTGGAGAGTCTTTTGGTGAATAATGATGTGGTTAGATGAAGTTGTGGGTGAGAATAAGCCCATAGTTTTTGTGCGTTTGTCTTTCATGTGTGAGAGAAAATGATATATATAAATGGAGAGGCACATGCATGGAGACTAAAATGCCATCCTCCAATGAGAGAGAGAGAGAGAGAGAGAGAGAGTACATTACAACCAAAAAGATGTAAAGAGAAGAAGGTTGAAAAGAAGAGAAGGGAAGAAGAAATAAAGGAAAAGAACAACCCACGCTCCTCTGTCCTGCTTCCTCTCTCTATGAATGTAATGTTACTTCCAAACACTCTCTTTCATATCTTTCTTTTCTTCCATTTGTCCTCCTTTAATTTGCTTTTGAAACCACTCTATTTGCATTCGTTCAACTCATTCAATCCATAGCTTGTCTCCTTACTGTTTACATATTTGTTTGTGAACGAGAGGATTTACTTCAAAAAAAACGTTTTCCTTTTTTCTTTAATAACTTTTTTCGGGTCATCCGTTATCCGGTGTTTTTTTTTGTATTTTATTACATTGTATTTGAGTCATTGACTAATTCGAATTTAAACTTTACGATCAAGATGCCTCTCATCAGCAACATTTTTTAACAAGTTGGGATTTAAACTCAATTCACCCACTTTATCATCTAGCTTGTCACTCTTAAACTAAGTTATATTTATCAAATATATTTTTTCAATCAAACATGTAGATGTGTTATAAATTTTTTATACATTTATCTGAAATTTTATATTAGTAAGGTAAATTTCAGTATTGCTAAGAATAGTTCTCACAGCCTAATGTTTTTTACCAGCAAAAATCACACTCTCAATGTCTCTCTCTCTCTATATATATGTACATTCACTTAGGATTCAGTATTATCATGTGAACTGAGTTCTAATTTTATAGTTATATTGTGTCACTTGGATTAACTTATTTTAAATAATTTTATAAAATTTTAAATAAGTATGTGAGAGGATTTTTATCTCGACTATGTGAAAATGTCTTTTTCAATGCTTTTGAGATTTTCTTAAACAAGTTGGATTTGATCTTATTACCCTTATTGTTGATAAGTATTTTTTTTTTACCTTAGCCATAGAGCCTGGACTTTAATACTTTTCAAGCAATTATTATAAAGTGACATTTAGTTTGAGCAGAGTCTGAAGTAGATAGGAAACTAGTCAGACCAAAACCAACCAGATATAGTTGGAAAGGTTACAAGTGGGGAAAGCTTTTGCAAACAAGTGAACAAATTAACATTTCCAAAGAATTCTTTTGATCTGATTGATAGATGTCTCTTTTTACTTGGCTTATCTCCATTAATTAAGAAGAAAACCATTCATATGCATTGAATTAACATTAAGATCTTTTAACTTGGTATCTATAACTAAATAATTATGTTTACCGTTTTTCATAATTATTTAGTATTTAGTACTATTTCATTAATCGAGTTTGAATTGCATTAAATTGATTAAATTAAAATAGTAAAATATTTATATATGGTAATAAATTTACGTAAAATATTTATTGTACAAACTCAATTTAATTATCTCAAATTTCTATCGCAAAATATAAAACTCAGATTTAATTAGTCAAAGAGAACCCCTTGATCCATTTTTTTATATTTATATTTAACAGATTCATTATTCAAACATGTTTAAAATGAAAATCAAATTTAAATTTTTCATTGAAATATGATATTTTCAAGTAGTGACTTCTATATTAATTACTTACTTATGATGTAGTAGATTAAGCTAATTAATATAGAAATATAGGGGGGGAGCTAGAAACGATAGGTACATGGAATCTTGTCTATGTGTCAATGGAAATAAAGAAAATATATAGTTAGCTGTTAATTTTAATGAGAGTCGGCCATATAATATTAAAAGGGAAATAATAAACGAATATTCAGTTATGAAGCAAACAAGTAGAAGGACATATGTACCCAACATGAAGCTAGCCCCTCCATGCATTCACAACCTTGTCATGGATAATGTGATGCAGTGATGATTCAGATCTGTCTGTCTCTTCTAAACTTATTCACATTTTTTTTCAATATTGATTAGATATGCTTAGATAACATGTGTCCATTATTCTTTGTTTAATTTAATATAATTTTAAGAGTTTTTATTTACTTTTATTGATTTTGCTATCATTCATACATGCATAAGTTTCCATAAATATTTTATCACAAAAAAAAAAGTTTCCATAAATATTCTATATCTAGTCTTAAATATAAATCGATCATTCTTCACCAATTCACTCGTACCTAAAAACCATTAAAATAATTAAATTTGTCATAAAATTTAAGTGGTTTTTAATATTATCTTTACTAACTAGAGTATGTACTATCTCACAACCCTTATTAATACCAAACTAGTTATTAATGAGTCACTTGTAGGGTTATTGATCATTATTCTTCAATTTTAAATTTTTACCCTTGTCCAATACAGGTGAAAGAAATTGTGCAGCATTTTTTTCAATGCTCATTCTCAAGTGTAGGTTTGAAATTTTTTTACCAATTTAATGAATTTATTAATATGTGAGAATGAGTTACAATGATTTATATTATAGACCGAAATGGTATGGGCATACATAGAAGAAAACAATTTGATACCCCTTAAAATCATGAAAATGCTTTATAGAAAACCAATATAGTAATACATTTTAGGAGATGCCCTGCTTATTGAATCAAAGAGAGTGTATTACATCTCTCAATTCATCCACTGTGTTGACTGAAACACTACTAGAAAGATGTCATTTAACGACGGAAAAATTCATCGATAAATCACTATTTTCCATAAGAAAATTTTAACGACCCTCGTTTTAACGACGGAAAATGGCATTTTTCTGGTAGTGAAATAATATAATTTTAAAACTTGTATCAAATGATATGATAATATTGTGGCAACAAGTGACAAATTAGATGATAAAATTATTGTTACAAGAATTTTCAAGCAAGATTATGTGAGAAAGTGATTGAGACATGTACTATTAATATTGGGATTTGCACATACAAAGTGGGAAAAAAAGACAGAGAAGTGTGTGCAGTTCATTATTTGTTTTATGAATATATGTGTTTGTCTTTGTATTTCAAACAAGAAAGATGAAACAAAGAAAGGTGGGAAGGAGGTGGATGTAAGCATTATAGATATGGCAGCTTGAGAAGACATAATGGCCTCAAATCAGTAGATCCATTCACTAATTAAACAATGATATAATACACACACCAAAGTTCAAAAACAATAATTAATTAATTAATAGTATAAAATGGCAGAAAATTAAACAGCCTATTAAATTATTAATCAATGCTGGGACCCCCTCTTGGAGACAAAGACAATTTAAGAATATAATGCCTTGGAAATGATCTCACCCCTTTCACTCAAATTCATTGTGGAAGTAGCCCCCACCATTTATTAATTTCAACCCATTCATTTTATGGTGATTAGTGTCTTTCAACTAGCTTGATAATGACACTTCAAACTCCAAAGATAGAAACCAAGAAAGGAAGAAAGAAAACATATACATATAATCAAAAGGTAAAATCTAAATAATAATTAATCAACTTCTGGTATATATACCTGCATGCATGCATGTCTCCCTTTTTTGTTATATCACACAGAAACATATACATACTGATTAATTTGAGTGGAAGGGACTCGATTCTTTTCAAATAATGTTGAAATTTGGAATCCTATGAAAAAAAATCATATTCGAAGTGTTGCCCTAATTGGACTATAATTTTTGTTATAAGATAACTACATCAAGAAATAATTATTTCAACACCTCTGTCATATTATTTTTATATTCAATTTTGAAATCATTTAACATTTAAAATTCATTTACATTAGTTAAAATTGTTGATTATATTCTAACATTTTTTTTATAATGTTATTTTCAAACAAGACTGCTGAAACACATTTTCATCTATATCAACTTGTACCTATTAAAAGAAAAATATAAGAATATAATTTACCTAGAATGAAATTTAACCTATATATTCAATGCAAACAATGATGGTAATGCCTCTTAAACTACTTTTTTAATGTTAAAACTTATTCACCGACATGGATAATTATTGGACATTCTCTATTCATGATGCCCTAATGCCAGGTTCATTTTAATGTGATTTTGTTTTCAATTTACAATGCGAAAATTTAAAATCTTAATTAATTACTTAATGAAGTGTTGAGCACCTTATCATCATTACATTAGCAAGTCCATTATTGAATAATATTTCAACATTGGTTTTGGTAGGGTCCTTCAATCAAAATTTTCTTAGGGTTATCTATATCAAGTTAAGCAATTTGTCTCTGAGAAATTATATATATGATTAGACTAAATTGTCTTTCTCAATCTAAACACATCTTTTAATATTTAATATATCTGTCTTTTCCTAATTAATTGAAGTCATTATGACGAGCTAAAACTGATTAATGGTGGACCGAAGAATCATGACATGGTCGACCATAATCGATTCAATAATTAATATGGTTGTTTTACTTCATTTTTTAGTTTTCTTCTGAAATGAAGTTTGATGATCCCATGCATAATCGAAGTATAGGATGATTAATTAGTCATAAATTATATATATATATATATATATATGTTCAAGCATCAATTCACGAGTCCATTCTATTCTATGAAATCAGACGTACATTCTTTGTCTGAATTGAATCATTGGAAAACGTGTGTATACTATATTTATTGGTAAGAAAAATACATATAGAAAATTCCACCAACAAAAATACAAATTGATTATTTTGATGATGATTCTAATTTCACGTCAATTTCTTGTTTCTCCATTCTTCATCAAGATAGTAGCCTTGGATCCTAACTATACCAATATATAAAAATATATAATTTTCATTCTTCTCTCTCTGTTTTATTTGGCCAAAATTTTCATTGTTCTTATTTCTGAATTTTAATTCATTTGGAGATATATTAAATTTATTCATATATATATATATATATATATTGAAGTTTTGACAAAAGTTGAATTTGGCTAGAGAGTACGTAAAGAATATAATCCCTTTTGGTGATCTATTATATTATAAGGTACTTCGAACCATAATTAATGTAAGGTGATTAAGTTATTAACTTTATCTAAAAATGAATTTTACCTATATTCATATGATTTTTTTTAAATTTGTATTACACTCTTTTATAGTTAATAATTACTTTAAATAGGAGAATGATATTGAAAAATATTAATTAACACCAAACCTAGTGAGTTACAATAAAGATAATCATAAAGATCCACTATGTATTTGAAGAGGTGTTTTACAACGGGATGAGAGGAAATATATAAATAAATAGAATTGCAATCAATCCTCAAGTAAGGAAGACGATATTTGGGATTTGAATAATAAGTGAGAGCGACTCAATAGCAAATTCTTAAAACTTGTTAAATATATGATCTAATTATAATTCTCCCTGCACATAACTTGACCTGGCCTAAAATAGTAAAGAAAGGAGCATGGTATAAATGTAAGGAATTTAAATACTCCAGATATTGAAAAAAAAGGCAAATATTATAATTAAATACTATGTACAAGCATATTATTATATTGTATTGGAGGATAAGAAGGAGGCGATGGTGACAGCTATAGAGCAGTTGGCTAGAAAAACGGATGAGGCCCACCCCGTTGTAGGCAGAAACTGCCCATTTGACGGCTAATTACGTGGCACTCACCTATTGGTCTCCGACTTCCCTCCTCATATGACTCACTCTCCTCTCCTTCCCTAATTGTTTTTGTTTTTGCATGAAATTTTTTTGTAAAAAGGTTGGACTTATGGTTTGTTTGAAAGCTATTTTAAAAATAGATTTTACATATTTTAAGATAAAATCTAAGTTTTAGAGAATATATTTTAGAAAATAGATTTTATAGATTCCGAGTCAAAATTTAGGTTTTGAAAAGTGATTTATGCTTGAGAAGTCATTAGCTTTTACGGATTCCGATGCAAAAAAGTTGGTAGGAAAGAGGAAAAAATAATGAAAAGTAGAAAATAGGAAAGAGAAGAAAGAAAAAGTATAAGAGAGGAAAGAAAAAGAAAGAAAAAGTATGAGAGATGAAAGAGAAAGAAGGAAAAAAGTACGAAAGAGGAAAGAGAAATAATAAAAAAGTAGAAAATATTAAAGAGGAAAAGTATGAAAAGGAAAAAAATATGAAAGAGAAAACCTAAGTTTCAAACAGAGGTTTTGTAACTAAAATAGCTTTCCTAAAAATTTTTTGTGTTTGGATAAAACCTAGATTTTAGGGTAAAATCTAGGTTTTAAAACCAAACCTAGATCTCAGAAAAAGGAGGCAAACAAGCCCTTAATTACTATTTAAAACTATGGTGTAATATACTAATATCTTTTCCTCCTAAATTATATCAATATTAGGCAGATAAGTTATCAATTACTTTTAAGTGTTTATCTAAACACCTAAAATCTAGGATGTCTCCTCAAATGCTGCATTGAAAGTTTAAACCCTTCTCATGAGAAGTTTAAACGGTTTAACACTTATCCCACGAACATGGATTCATTCTTTCACTTTGATTTTATTTTATTAATGTTCAAGAAAATCTACCCTCTCTCCTGATCCTCTTCTCCAACTTGCCTTATTGAATTTATCATCATACGAATGTGAATTTTACGGTTAGTTTATTGTTTTGTAAATAGTTGGTTTTTAAATTTTTCGTTAATATATATATTAAACAATAATAAGTTGAAGATTTATTAAATGTTAAGTTTAGTGAGTTTTAAGATTTTTTTGTGATTCTAAGGAAAACACACGTTAGAATGACTTATAAATATACAATGAAAGGAATTACGGGGTGAGACATTAATATCCCATAACCAAAATTAATTTATAATATATGCAATAAAGGAATATAAATTATAGAAGCGGGTTTATCAACAATCACATTATTATTTTCAATGGTAATACAATATATCATAATTTCAATAATTGGAATCATCCTCACTCATCCATCCTGCTCATTCTTATATCTTCTCGATGTGGAACAACCTATTAGTACGCCTGGTCAAAGTTAGTTAGTCACTTCAAGAAAATTGCCCATCCCTTGTCACAAATGATATATCGTAAGAGGAAAGTGTCCACTCAAAATGCTCAACTCAAATTTGCGTCAGGAATGAGAGAGCTGATGGGCACACAATTTCACCATACCTCTTTCACACAACCCAATATATCCCATAACACAAAGCAATATAATCATTATAATATGTATCTTTTTTTTACAACATTCCACATAAATCATGATCATCTCAATCACAATAATCTCAACCATAATCACAACTCATACATACAAGTTGAAAAAATTTAGATTTTCATCATAAAATTGCTATTTAATAAATCTTAAACTTTTCCAACAATCTAAATTGATTAAAACACCAATGCAACTCCCAATAATTCAAATAAATTGTTTAAACCAATCTTAATTGGCCATATATTCCAGAAACAGCAATTGGGTCTGTTTACAAGAAAAATCATTAAAAAATAATAAAACAACTAAATTAAAAATCCATAACATCACTCTACACTCATGTGATTTTACATTGTTAAAATTCAAAACTATGTCAAAATTCTAACTCTAAAAATTTTATCCAATGAGAACGAAATCACCACCATTTAAAAGATCAAAATTCTTCCTTTATTTATCTTGTTATTTTTTTAATCATACATTTTATTTATTTTATAATACCAAAATACATTTGAGTGAATCATTTTACTCAAATAAATATAGGATAAGTTTTAATTATAATAAAATCAATATTCTCCAATAATAATTTTAAAAATAATGTTTTAGGATGTTACACGTTCAATCTTTAATATAAAATTCATTACTTTGAAGTTGAGTTTACTTAATTTATTGAAGCACATGTGAATTACATTAAGACCGGATGAATTATAAGGGAACAATGTGAAGCAATACACAGTGGATTAATTGTAAAGGAACATTAAGACCGGATGGTGTTTTCAAAGTGATTCTTGTTGGCTTGTAATTTTGTGTTGATGGCCACATGCATGTGATGAGCACCCCCAAGAGATAGGAATTGTAGATTAACATGTTCGTTTGATTATGCAAAGACAAATGAAACAACCAAATATCTAACTTACAAAAGCAACATGACAATTAATTAAGCCTTTTGCATCCACAAAATGTAACATTGCTCCCTTCCCTTCACTACTAGAGAAATCCCATTTAGAGATGGAAAATCTGTTGCTAAATATCTATTTTCCGTTGCTAAAACGAGGGTTGCTAATATTTTCCGTCACCAAATGAAAATTTTCTGAAGGAAAATAGTCATTTAGCCATGGATTTTTCCATCGCTAAATAGCTTTTTTCTGGTAGTAAGCTTCCACATTTATATAATTCCCCACAGTGGCGGAGCCACGTTAATACCAGGGTGGGCAAATGCCCCTATTGAAATTTTGTTGTTATATGTAAATAACTATTAGATTTTTATTATGCACCCATTAAAATTTAAGATTTGAACCCACTCAAATTATATATACTAACAAGCTTGTTGTCATTTGATTGAAAATAAAAAAGTTACCCTCACTACTCTGAGGTCCTGGCTTCGCCACTGATTCCCCCACACACAAGCTAAGTGAAAATTTACTCGTTGACTGTTATTAATAGATTAAACCCATTTTTTTGCCAATTGATTAAACCCATATTCATACTTTATCGATCGGCTTAAGTGGGAAATGGAAAGTCCAAGTTGTGTATATATCAATAGTTGATGTGTATATATCGTTTTGTTTACTCGTGTGCCCTTCAAATCTGTAATAATTTTTCAATTCTTGGGAAGAGAAATATATATTTTATAACTTTGAATTTCAAGTCGCATTGCAGTTATCGTTTTATTGATGATGAGGACGTAAATCATTTACTCAATACTTTTGGTAGCAAAAAAAAAAAACAGATTCATTTGATCATGAAGGGTGGCATGCATGATTATTCAAATCGTGATATATCTATGAGAATATTTAACTGATCTAAATATAGGCACAAGGGAATTGGTTGGCATGCATGATTATTCAAATTGTGATATATATATATATATATATATATCCTTGTAGGTTGTATTAGATCAATTTAGAGTTGCGATACAATAATAATTTAAAAAATATTACCTGTTCTAAGCAAATATTTTACAAATCACAAAGTTGATGCATGTGTCGTCAATTGTACCTCGTAATAATTTTAAATAAAATAATTAAGGTTGTTATTTTTTGTAAAATATCAAGATTTATTTTAATGTTTTAGACAGGACATATTATATTATAAAACATGTTAAACAGCTTATATTAAGAAACAGAAAGAATGTAATTAATTAAATACTCTATGTAATAAAAAAAAAGTGTGTCCATAAGTAATTAACTACTATTAATTATATATACGCGATCCACGGGTGATGCAGCTTTAATCAATAAAGACATGAGACATGGATTACTTTTGTAGTAACTTTTGGATGGTAGCTAGCTCATCTTCTGAAATAATTAAGCATTACATAGAGATCAATCTAAATATAAGTCGAATTTTTTTAGTTGATTCTTTTGGATCATTCTGGGAATTGCAGTGTATATGGAGATTTAATTAATTAAGTTTGGAATAACGTGATGTAATGATATATATTTGCACACGCGTACAGATTATGAATTAGAAAACAGTACAATTCGATTAATTAAAAAAATAAAAATAAAAGGAATATAATTAATAATTTAGAAAGCTAAATGCGTTGTTTATTAAGAATATTCATTTGCGCACATTATTAGATTCTATATATATATATATATATATTAAAATGATTTATTTAACTTTTCCTAATCTTTTGAGGAAAAAACTAATCAGATCTTATACGAAAAACCAAAGTGTGTGTGTGTGTGTTCATATGATATTGAAAGAGAAACAAAGATTTGTGGGAAGAGCAACTCATGCGATCAAAGGTGGTGGTGTCGGAAACACACTGTACAACGCCACGTGCGATGTTCTCTTGATGTCTCCCTCCATTCATCTGCCCATCTCTCTCGCAACAAATTGATTGTTTGTTTGAGAACTTCGTTCCTCCAACGATGCATGTAAGTTGAAATAAAATTATATCAAAATTTATAAAGACAATCTCGAAATCTATAAAAATCATCTTGAAATCTGTAAAATCATCTAAAAATCTGTAAATTCATTTCTCCCAACGAGGCTCCATAACATGGGCAGACCTACTTGGTCCCCACCGGGTGCAGCCGCACCCCCTGACTTCTAGAAAATTAGGTATATATTAGTACTATGTGATTTATTTTGCACCCACTCATTTACTAATTTTGAACCCACTGAATTTTTACTCAAATTCTACTCAAAAGATATTAAGAATAAGTCTCATTTGTCTTCTTAAAAAATAGTTTGCACCCCCTGAGTCAGGGTCCTAGGTCCGCCACTGCTCCATAACACACACTAACGCCTTATTGTTTATTTCTCTGTACATAATAATTTCTCACTAGCTATATTCTTTTTTTGTTATTTAGATTTCTAGTTCATGTGCACTAATTTTCTCAGATTATACTTCTTTTTGTTTTTCTCCTGATTTGAGGCAAATTAGATTCACACTTTTATTTATGGCCCCCTACTTTTATTTTTTATTAATTGCCGTCCATTTACTGTAGCGGAACTCACTTAATAGCATCCGGTATTTTGGGCATATATTATTTTTATTTAAATATTTATCAGGCGTACAAATTGATCTGGATTGAACCGGAGGAATGACCGTAATTTAAGAGCACTAACACTCTACCACCAAGTAAGTAAACAATTGCATTCTTAGATATCAAATTTGTGACCTTTGTTTAAACTAGTAAATTTAGTTGTATGATATTTTTTTAGAAGCTTAATTAAGTTGTTAGTGAAAAATAATTGACTGTTGCATTCACTTGGATTTGCATGATTATGCATTGATATCATTCATCAAAATCATGATTAATTAAAAGCTTGAGTTTTAATACTCTAACAAATTAAACTTCAATAATTAATTAGTTGATTCATAATGATTATTCATTCATATATTATTACTTATGATATACGCCTCCACCTGTTCAGTCAAACATCAATTATGGCGAATATTAATTAATTCTGAACGTCACAAAATATAATTATATACAAAACATGCATGCATGCATGGGCATGTCAATTCCCAAAACAAAAAACCACATGAGATATATAATTATGAATTGGCATGCATGCATGAAATATGACTTAAAGTATCTTTTCTTATTTTTTTAATAATTAAATCAATGATTATTATTGGCTGCTTCAGAGATGACGAAGCATATTATATTGTCTGTCCGTGTTCCAAAGCCATATCACAATCAAAATTAAACCATCATTAATTGTTGCATGAAGTAGCTAATAATTTATAGCTAAGTAGTCAATAATGGAAAATACTTAATTAATTTACTGGTCAAGAGAAATTGCATAAATAGTAAATACATCTACTGAATGATTTTAATTAATTAAGAGAATAAACATGATACTACAAGGTGCTCAGAGAGTTTCCGATTTATTAATCTACACGATAATTCCTAGCTAGCGTCCAGCTGGTATAGAGAATATTGAAGATGGTTCAAATGAAATGAAAGGGCCATATAGTTGCTTATATTATTTAACAACGCTCGAAAATTATATTATTAATCTAATTAATAAAAAGCATAAAGAGTTAATGTGTCATACCCAGGAAATGGAAAGACAGAGACAGAGACAGAGATGCGTGTGAGTGTGTGTCTAGCTCTAGGGCATAGAATAATGAATAAAGCTTACAAGGAAGCCATAGGCTATATTGCTTAAGTAATTATCAAGTTGGTGTTGAACTAAAACATGTTTAATTAATTATTATCATAAAGATTTTGGATTGAGTGGGGTAATCATGAGTATGGGATATGATTCTCCCACACATGCACCTATCTATCTATTTGCACTCATCTTTCAGAAATGTTTCCATCCATATCATTCATCATCCTTATTTATTGCCCAATGTGCAAGCATCTAAATATTTTTTATTTTAGGTATGCTCTGAATTATTCTAACATACAACATTTTAAAATATCTGTAGATGCGTCAAAAATTTTAAAGCACTTTTTTTTTTCATCCAAGTCCTTGCACTTCAGAATATTTTTGGGGTGCATCAAATACCAATGTACAAAAAAATACTCACATAAAAAATACTTTAAAGTGTTGGACACGTCTAAAAAATAGTTCAAAGTGTTAAATGCAATACAAAATATTTTAAAGTTTAGGAAGAATTGCGAAATACATCTTAACCCTTAGTTACTTGTGTGTTATGTTACTCTTATTGTGCTTGTTTGGTTTCCACGTTGCACACAAGCGGAGACAAAACTCTTCTCACATACTTACCTCGTAATCCGTAAAATTACCCTCCTAATGGATTCACAAACAGGCACATAATTCACTTTTTTCTTTTTTAGAATTAAACTGAGATGTAAAAATATTATTCTTTGCTTGGAATTTAAGATCATCCATACTCTCAACTACGCCTCTTGTTCTATTTATCTATGAAGTAGAGTGAGATTTCTCTTTTTGTCTTTTATGTAAATCACCTCATCATTGAATTATATTTTATCATATGGATATACAATTTTACTCCTAATTTTTCATCATGGCAACTGTTATTTTCTTAAATTTCTCATTTAAGCATATATAACAAATAAGGGTAAAGTTAAAAATTTATTATATTCAATATAGTTAGTAAGATTTAAAATTTGTTATCATAGTAAAATATGTTAAAATCACCTTGTAAATAAGACCATACAAGTATATATCTTACGAATTGTATGGCATCTATGCTTTATCAGTTTAGATTCAAATATTTTTATTGATCAAATAATTATAAATACGTTACTGGCCGATGGAGTATAAGAATTAAGAAATAAGCTATATGCACTATGATTGTTAGTTAAAAGTGCAACTTGTTGTATATTTTATATTGATACTTGACTCATTATATACTGGAAACTACAACCAAATATTTTTACTATTTATAAAGTAAATATGTGAAGAAAATTATCTCATTTTACAAAAAATATTGTTAAATATGTGTTTGACTTTTTTAAACGTAGTAAACATGGCCAATACATTTAAGAAGCAAAAGGAAACTCCCATATTTATGCTTATTTCAATAAATCGTATGATTGTGTGCGCGCGGGTGTGTGTCTTTTATTTACTCACAGTATTTTTCTTTTTCATTTTGTGCTTAGCCACGTTGAGATTGTCATTTTCTTCTATTAATAAATACCTGTGCGACTTTTTGTTCTTAAAAATTATAATGGTCATTTTGGTTTGGTCATATATAGCATATATTTAAGTAAAGTCACTCCAAACAGGTCCCCTACTGCTGTTGACGTGGAAAGTGAGCTTTTTTTTAACAATAAAGAAACAATTTCGATTAAGAACAATAAAAATAATTAAATCTATATATTATATTTGAACGATTTATTATACAAATATTATCATATTTTCAAATGCAATCAATATGATTATTTTAGGATCCGCATAACACTCAAAAGTATTTTTTTAATCCATCTTATACTTTAAAATATTTTTAGAAGAAATATTTGTTATTTGACGTTGGATGCACAAAAAAAAATATTGTAAGCTGCTAAACACACGTGAAAAAGTACTCCATAATGTTTGACTTGCCAAAATTACTTAAAAATGTTTGACGCATCTGAAAAAATATTATATGATAGTTGATTCAACTAAACAAATACTGCTAAAAACATTGTAACCCAAAAAAAAAAAAAGGCAAAATCCAGTGTATGGTGAATACCAACACCGGTGTGTTTTAAAATGTCATTGAAAGTAATTTAGAGGACATGCTTGCTAAAAAGAGAAATTAAAACTATACTGGGATATTAAAAAAAGATTAAGAAATAAATGTTGATCTATCTTCTGGCAAAAAAAAATGTTAATCCATCTGATTTGAGATGTGTGAACAGGAGTAGTTTTCTCAAGAAAAAAAAGAAAAAAAAAAAAGAATACCAGTAGTTTTCCAGGGCTCAAAAGATTTTCAAAGGGAAAATAATGAAGAGTGCCGTACAGTAAAATATCTAGGGGCTTTCAACAGTATTGACAAGATTACGAGCCTCACCTGCAAAAGACAATTTGCATATATATATATATATATATATATGTGTGTATTTCTCTTTTTAACCCCTCCCCAAAAAAAATTCAAAATTAAGCATTATTGTGCATGTTTGGGAAGCCATTTTCCCAAACGATGTACGTAAGTCGAGACAAAATCATCTTGAAATATGTAAAAACACTCTCGAAATTCATAAAAACCATCTTGAAATCCGTAAAACCATCTCGAAATTTCCAAAATGCCTCAAAATCTGTAAAATCTATTTTCTCAACGGAGTTCCCAAACAAACACATTATCTTAGACCACAGAAGAAAAATGATTTGACTAGAATGCCCTTGAGGGTGACTTCACACCCTCATGATCACCTTTATAAAAAAGCTGACTCTCCTACTGAAATAAATTGGGGAGTTCCCTGTAGTGTGATCCCCAAAGCATTGGGTACAATATTTATGTTCTCTCCCCCTAATCATATTAGCCACTGCAAATAAAGAACAAAGGTGAGAATGCAAGCAGGCATCCCCATTAAGAGTAATCATGACTTTTGTATTTGAATTACACTCTCTGTTTCTTTTTTTACTAATAAAACTTGATCAGTTGATAAAAAATTAAATTATAACACACAACATTCGTAAGTTCAAATCATGTTGGTGGTATGAAAATCTTGTTGTTGGATACTCTTAATAAGTATTTTTATAAGCATTCTTTAAACCTGAAAAAATGTTCTAGTTCTGGTGAATTGTAAGATTCAATTTACCTAAATTTTTTATACAATTGAATTATACTCTTTTTTCTTAAAAAGGAGCTGGGTTTGAAAATTCATTCAAAAATAAGCTTAAAGAGTATCTAAAAACATTTATATATTTTTGACAGAAACAACATTTATATATAGTTCCTAAGGGAGGCACTAACTAGTAGCTAACCGTAATTCTGAGGTTAGAAATGGAATCAAACTTATGAGTTTCCATCTGATTGAATTGAAAGAGCATGTACAAAAAAAAAATACTTTTGAAGCGAATGTGCACTTTGATTCTTCTTTTACTTAATTAAGAACTATTAATAGTAGCCAATATTTGATAAATGAATTATCGGTAGACATGTATGCCACTGATTTTTTTTATTTTTGGACTATAAATAATTTTAAAAAACTTGTATGAATATTAAATATGAAAATTTATAAATCTCCAAATTCTTTGATAATTTTTTTGAAAAAATATAAATCAATAGAGATATGCTATTTATTAATTTGTTATGTATTATTATTGATTGTTTGATGGATATATAACTCATAGCATTTAGGCACCTGTGGAGAAATTTTACCCTTAAAAAAATCAAAGAGGAAGAGAGAAATTGAGTGTTATTCTGTTAAATCTACTTTTTCAACGTAATTTATAGTATACTAGATAAGTGTATATGATAACTTTTATTTTAATTTATATAAACGTTCTTGCATGATTGTATGATGTCATCACAAGAAGCTATCAGAGTGATAAAAGCGGAAGCTTACGTGTTCGTAGACAAATAGGGTATATATGCATGCAAATCAGAAATTTTTACTGTGCAAAATGAGGGGGGTTGTTTCTTTGGGGGAATATGTGTGTGTGTGTTTTTATACATTTTGCTCTCTTTTTTAAAAATGTTTTCTTCTGGAGCCCATAAGAGCAGCTTGTGGGATCAAGTCTCGAGCTTCGGGATTGGTCTCTCATTATATATGCAAAGTTTTATTGCCCAGAGAGAGAGCTATTTAGAGACATGAGCCGCTGAAGATGATGCTTCACGCAGAGAGAGATAGAGAGAGAGAGACAGCAAAACAGAAGACCACCAAGACGATGATGAACACCAAAAGCTGATCAAAACCCTTCATCCCCAAAAAGCATAGCTCAATCCAACCCAATTCTACACAACAAAAGCACCAAAATTGGAGCTCCCTTTCATATCCCCCTCCCTAATATACCTACCCTATATACCTAGCCTTTCTTCTTCTACTCCAGTATTCCACTATCATCTCATCGTCGCCAACCTTCTTCTTCTCTCTCTGAATTCACAGAAACATACACTATTCTTTTGCTTCTGCTATTCGTTATTGTATATCATGTTTGCCAATAACTCTCTCGCCTCGGTTCCCACTTCTGAGCCCTTCTCTTGCGCTGATAATGGCACCATCACCACTAATAAAAGAAAGAGAAGACCCGCGGGAACTCCAGGTAATTACTATATATATATACGTGTGTGTAAGATTCTGATACTGTATGTTAATTTGATTTCTTGTGTGTGAGGAATTATTGGAATTGAATCGGCGGAGAGAATTGTAATTGGGTTGCGCCGCCGTACTTGCAGATCCGGACGCGGAAGTGGTGTCCTTGTCGCCGAAGACGTTACTGGAATCGGACCGGTACGTGTGCGAGATCTGTAACCAGGGGTTTCAGAGGGACCAGAACCTGCAGATGCACCGGCGAAGGCACAAGGTGCCGTGGAAGCTGCTCAAGAGGGAGACACCGGCGGCCAGGAAGCGCGTGTTCGTGTGCCCGGAGCCGACGTGCTTGCACCACGACCCCTGCCACGCGCTCGGCGATCTCGTCGGAATAAAGAAACACTTCAGAAGAAAACACAGCAACCACAAACAATGGGTCTGTGAACGATGCTCCAAAGGCTACGCAGTGCAGTCTGATTACAAAGCTCATCTCAAAACATGTGGCACCAGAGGCCACTCCTGTGATTGTGGTCGCGTTTTCTCCAGGTTCCTTCAATCATATAGAAATCTATATATATACATACACGTGTGTCTTTGTATCTCCAGTAATTAATTCTGTGCTGGTTTTTCATCATATAGTTTGAAATCTTATGATTCTGGTTTTGACTCGAAACAAGGGCAAATTTATTTTATCTCGGAGAAAAAAAGAAAAGTCTCTAAACATTTGACTGATGGAACCTCAATCTAATCTAAAATTTTTGAAAAAGAGAAAGGAAAAAAGAAATAAAGAACTGTTCATTGGCAGTTGTGAAACACATTTCCCAAAGCTCGTTTTTTCGTTGGTCGCATCATATATTGTTTTCTTTCGTCTTATCAAAATTCCTTCTTCCAGCTGCTTATACTACTACTGCTATATATTCTCTCGATCGCATTTGTATTAATTAATGTCAACTTTGAGTTTGAGGGTTGAGAGAGATTGATTGATTAATTAACATATTGCTGGTCCTTTGATGAATGAGTGAGTTCTGGTCCTTTATATGTATTGTAGTGGAACTCATTTCACATTTGAAAAAAAAAAAAAACCAATGGATGTGGATATGATAGGCTTTTTTGGAAGAAGCAACTTTTGTCAACACTTTTTCTTTCTTTTTCTTCTGAAACTATCCGTAACTTCTTCATCTAATAATAATAATAGCCCTCCATTGTTGTCCTTGCATGTCTCTCTCTCTCTATTACTCAAAAGCAATAAAAGGTTGCAGAAGCTTAATGGTTTTAATGCGTACTACAAAGTTTGTTGTTGATCGTATCGTGTGTTTTTCTTATGTGTAGGGTGGAGAGCTTTATCGAACACCAAGATGCTTGTACCATGGGGCGGCTCCGGTCGGAAACACGGCTGCCGCCGCTACAGCAGCAGCAGCCACCGCCGGCGGTGTGCTTGTCGTGGACCGCTTCGAGCCCGAGTAAGTCGAGCGAAACCAATTTCAGCGCCGGTCCAAACTGGAATAACAATGGTCTTGTGTTGCCTAAGCCGATCACTACTGAACCGGCTGCATTATTGTTGAACCCTACCATTAATACCAGTGGTGCTCATGAAACCTCATCGAACAGCAACAAGTATAAAGTGTGTCCAAACTTGGACCTTCGGCTCTCCACCACCACATCTAATTCTTTGATTCCAATTATTAATGATACTAATTCATCACCACTCAAGAGCAGAGATGAAAGCCGTGCTTCGAACCACTTCAGGATTTCGATCGGGTCGTCATCGGATATCGGCCGGAAAAATGAATCCAGCTGCTTCATTAATAATAATCGCAGGAATAATTCACCCAAGGAGAGCTGTAACAGCAGCCATAAACCAGAAGGTAAGCTTTTTAAGTTATTGAGAAATCTGTCAGAAGTCATTTTTTCAGGCTAAAGCTTCTATACAGTACGAGTCATGTCTTTTTAAACAATTTTCAAAGGCACTCGGTTTATTTATGCATCCAAAACAACACCTTTGGTCTGACACACTTCAATCCTAGCTACTAGCTACATATATTGAGCATATAATCTCTTTCTTGATAGATGATTAAACCGGTCTAAACTTTCACCGCAATTAATAACATACTTTTTCTTCAGCCAGCCCAAACAAAGAATCTCTTTATTTAATTGAACTTTCGAGTGAGAAAAATGCATGTGAATGTAAATCCGTTACTTTTAGTTGAATTATATCATAATTCAAATGGATTTCGATCATCTATTGTATGGCATGTAGATGTATAGTTAGTGAGAGAATAAATGACAGATATATAAAGAGGGAAAAGCAATATTATTATTGGTCTCTATATCACTCTATAGTAAGTCTCTAAACTTTCCCATTGCATGATGAAGAAAGAGATCGATGTTTCAAAAAAAAAAGGCTCACGATGGTTTTTTCAGTCGACCTAATAAGCTCATCAGGCTTTATGTATCAGCGAAGGGTATTAAATATACAGAACAATGTTAATTGAATGAAGATGATGATGTGTGTGTGACAGGAATTAATAATGGAGGGATCAGAATGGTTCGTGGAGAAGAAGAAGGACGTGAACAATTGAGGTTAGCCATGGCGGAGAAAGCATATGCAGAGGAAGCAAGAAGGCAAGCGAAACGACAGATAGAAGTTGCAGAGAAGGAGTTCGCTAATGCAAAGAGCATCAGACAGGAAGCTCAAGCTGAGCTTGAAAAAGCCTACGCCATTAAACAACGGGCCGTCAAACAGATCAACTCTCTCATGCTTCAAATCACTTGTCATGCCTGTAAACGACAATTTGCAGCCCAAACTACGACACCCACCACCACGACACCGCCGCCACCGCCTGATGAAAACTCATTGGCGGTCAGCTACATGTCGTCTGCTCTAACAACTGAAGCTGGCGAAGAAGAGAATTATAACAACAACAATATTAATGAGAAAAATCATAGCAAAAATGGTAACTCTTTGTCATATCTCTAGCTCTAACTCTTGTTCAATTTCTCTCTATATATGTTTCAAGGTCTCTTCAATTTTCTTTGTTCTGAAATGTTATTTGTGGAGTTATTGGGTATACCGAGTGACATGTGATTATGTGAGAGGGATGATGATTTTATATAGTGGAGGGAAAGAGTGCTATTAGTAACTTCTTTTCCAGTTTGTGCCATGTTATTCTTGTTTAATTAAATTTGGTATGTGCTTGTTTGGCAACGCCCAGCTTATACCCATAAGTACGTTCAACAGTGTTTTTCCACAAAACGAGACAATCTCCTCCACATATTTGCATCGACTTATGTAAGTGCTAGCCTATCATGAAGAAAGCTTTTCTTATTGTGGGTACTGGATAATCTTCCTTTTCCTCTTACTCCTTCAATTTGGTTTCTTCCACTTTAGGTATAAATTAGATAGATTGTGTTTAATATTTTATATTGACGAAAATATAGAAGTGGCTAGATAATGCAATTTTCCTTTTAATCATTGGATCGATTGGAAATTAGTTTATTATCAAAGTAAATAATATGGAGAATGGTCAGAAAAAATTAAAAAAAATCTTGAAACAGTTATTAAGCAATCAAATTAACGTACTAAACCCCATCAATATATACTGTTAAAAAGGATTTTAAAAAGTAATTTTTTTAATTATTCAATAATGAATCATATTTAAGTACCGTAAGACTCATCAGTGGGGGTTAACCTTGACAAAACATTTAGTGTTTAAAAGTGTATTGAACAAGATACTTGTGCATGAAAAAAGCATCATCAAGCTCATTAAAATATAAATATTCCAAAAACATTTTCTACTTGAAATCTCATGCTTAATCATCCAAAGGCTTATCCACTCAAAACAATGTTAGATGGTAAAGCTTCAGAAATATTTGATATATACAGGCGCATGGATATGGATACATGCATACACATAGATATATATATATATATAGTGTGAGAGTGAGAGAATATTTATATGTGTGTGTAAAAGGGTATAGGAATTTTGATGATGAGGAGGAGGAGGGGCAGGAGAGTAATGAATGAAAGGGTGAGAAAGAGAGTGAGAAATGAGGACCCTTATAGTTTTGGCCTTCTGGGAGTTTGGACGTAGCGCTTGGAGTATGTGAAGTGTGTGTGTGGACACAGAAAGAGGTCCGGTCATAGTAAATGTAAGAGAGAGCATTCAAGATTTTCTGACACTTTTAAACACCCAAATTAAAAAAAGCATTCAGACACCCATCCATCAATATGAGACAGAACCCCAGCTGCGACCACACATTTCTGGTTTGGATTGTAATGTAATTAGATCTTATGTTTAAAATCTGAATTGGTGTCTACATATATTAATTGATTCTGGTCATGGCGCTCATCAAAGTGATGAGTTCCCCCAACCCATTAGATATGGACCATCCATATCTTATTTTTTTAAAACTATCAACTTTTTATTAAAAATCATTATTAAAAATATGATGACCAAGAGATTAACTTTATTTTAGATTTTATATATATTAAAATAAGTTTTTTAATAAAAATAATAAAAAAGTAGATATGAACGGTCCAAATCTAATATGTTAGAAGAGTTCATCACTTTTTATAAACATTCTAACGAGTTCCATATGCATCCTAATGGTATGAGAGTTTTCGTAGTAAGTGAGAAGTTATAGATTCGATGATACTTATAACTTTAGGATGTTAGGCACTCCTTTGATTGAAATGTAAGAAAAAGGGTTAAAAACTTGAGGTTATGGCTCCTGCCAGTCTTCCCTTCACTGCTATTACTATCAAAGAACATGATAGATTTAGAGTGAGTTTGATTATTTTTTTTGGTCAGAACCTCTTTATGTTTCGCTCTCGTGTTTTGCTGATTTTTAAGGAAAAGCCAAACATGCATCAGTTAGATTCTTTACAAGCGAAGCTAGTCCAAGCAAATAATTAAAGAACAGAAATGGACAAAGAAAGGTTTGTAAGTCTCACATATGTCAATAGTGGGGTTGATTAAAACCTATCTTTATCGGTTTCATTATCTTTCCATCTGTATTCTTATATATGCACCCAAAATGTGAGTCATGATCTGAAGAGAGAAAGTAATAGAATCTCAGCCTAATTTCACTTATAGTTTTTACTATTGAAATTCGCGTCCTTTTTTAAAAAAAAGAGTAAAAAATGAAGGCGGTCGCTTTATACACCCTATATCTAAGATATGGCATAAAATGGTGCCTTTAGGCACCCTATATTAGGATAGGGCGTATAAAATGTGACTTTAGACGCCCTATAATGAGATAGGGCGCCAAAGGGTACCTTTAGACGCCCTATCTCAGGATAAGGCGCTAAAAGGGTGACTTTAGGCACCCTATCTTAGATATAAAGCGCCTAAAAAGCCCTCCCGCCACAAAATTTGAAATGGTTTCACTCTGTCCAAGAATCTCCTTTTAAGAGACGGCCCTCATTCAGCTCTTCCTTACTCTCTCAGCTCTCACATTCAGCTCTTACTCTCTATTCGTGCTCAAATCCCGCACCATTTTATTCACACCCCTTCTTTCGCCGTGCTGCAGTTACGAGACATGAGGTGGGGTGCACGGCTGTTAGCAGAAGACGACGCATAATTGAAGAAGAAGAGAAAGAAATGGGGTTCGCTTCCTTTTGCCTCTGTCTTCATCCTCTCTGCTTGGCAAAGTTATGTTTTATTTATTTACATTCATTTTGTTTTCATGTTTTACTAAATATTAGTTTGGCTTTCCTGATCTGAAATCTGAATCATCTGATAGTGTTGAGTTTTTGCAGGTGTTTCACTGGCAGAAGATTGGATTTGCTTGAAATCCATAAGAAATTGTTATGCGACATTGTAATTGCTATTGTTTCTGTGCCTTGTATTTGGACGATCTTCCATATAAAGATCTTGAGGCGCATAATGTTATTGTGTAATAGAAAGAACGGAACGTTTCAATAGGTATATATCTTGAATAGAACATTTTTTTTAAAAAAAATATTATACCTACGGTGCCCTATCTTGAAATATAGGGCGCCGTAGGGTACCTATAGCGCCTTTTATGTATAGGACGCCGTAGGCTCTAACTTTATACTCCCATTATATACACGCCCCAGAGAAAGGGCGTCAATTGGATTAACAATATGACGTAAAAAATACTTTTTATAGTAGTATTTATGAATTATCCCATGAATGTGTATTTTTAGCACGTTTTTAACTCTTCTATCTTTAAAAATAAGTTACAACTTTTGGGATAGAGTTGATTTTTTTTATAAGTTACGTTTTATATTATCTAAAAAATAATCCACTTTTTTCATTTACTTCCTCGATTAATTACATATTTTTATCTTTTCTCACACCTATTCTCTCTCCCTTGCTTGTATGGGTATATATTTGAAAGGATTTACATTTTTTTACAGATTTATTGTATTTAATAAATTTTAACCAATTTTGTATCTACATAATTCAGTTAATTTTTACTTATATGCAGACCACCAGAGTGAGTAAATATTTGTGTGTTTATGGAAAATTAAGGCTCAAATTATTTCTTATGAAAAATTACCATAAAATCTCAAGAAATAGATTTAATTATTAAAATAACCTAATGATAGAGTGAGGAATGTAAACTTGTTTTCATTTATTACAATGTAATTTATAGTTACATGCTCCGCAATTTCATTAATTTCATTGAAACATTGTAATAATTAATTCCTCCTCTTTCAATCATCTTGTAACTTAGACATGACAACCTTCTATAAATGGGAAGTGACAAGTTCCATGTGGTTTATAACCTTATGTTAGATTTTCTTATAGATAAAAAAGGGGGTTAAAGTGTAAAAATACGTATGGGCAGCAATTTACAAAAACTGCATCCAACCAGCACCATAAACATTCAAAAATGAAAGTAACCATACAAGATTATGTAAACCATAATCTAACACAGTAACATGCATCACTCGGCAAAAATAACGATGTTTTGTTATATCTGATTATGTTTATATTTTTACTCCAATTTTAAATAGTTACAAGTACTTTATATCTCTCAAAATTGTATAATGCTGGATAAACTGTTCACAGAAGTGGAATATTTTTGGGTTTAAGGGTTAGTTTGGCATCAAGGTTTTGAAACCTAGGTTTCAAAACCTAGGTTTGAAATCTAGGTTTTCTTTTTTATACTCTCTTTTTACTACTCTTTCTTACTTTTCTCTTTCTTACTTTTTCTCTCTTTCTTTTTCTTACTTTCCTCTTTCATACCCACTTTTTCTTACTTTTTTACCTCGAAATCTATAAAAGCTATAACTTCCCAAACATAAATCACATTTCAAAATCTAAATTTTATCTCGGAATCTGTGAAATCTAGATTTCAAACCTAACATTCAAACCAGCCCTAAAACGTGGAGGGAAATTATTAATGGGGGTAGGTGTGTGTAGGTGAATGAATGGTAGTAAGGAGGAAGGAAGGAGAATGCAATGTTTTCAGTGCCAGAATAGTGAAGGGAGAGAGAGAGGGGGGTCGTTCTCACTTCTCAGCGAGGTCAGAGAGAGAGAGAGAGGACACAGATACGAACGAACATTCATCATTCATTCATTCATGGGTGTGAGAGAGAGAGAGAGTGCGCATAAGAATCAGAGCCGAAGGAGAGTTAGTAGTGGGCTCAGACTCTGTAACTCTTCAGAAGCAGAGGCAGAAGCATCTTTCCAAACATACAGACACCATTCAAAACCTTTTCCTAACCACAGACTTTGCCTTTGCTGGCATCTTCAATCATGAAACACCCCACCCTTTTCCCTCTTTAATTATTAATTTTAAGGTTATAACATTCATTTCAAAATCTAGATTTTATTTTAACATTTAATTTTTTTTAAATATAAAATTTTTTTAGAAAAGTTATTTTGATTACAAAACCTCGGTTTAAAATTTCAGTTTTAAAATTTAAATTTTTTTCCTACTTTTTTCTCTTTTTCTTTCTTTTCTCCTTCTTTCTCTTTTCTCTCTCTTATTTTTTCTTTCTTCTCTTTCCTATTTCCTACTTTTCACTCTTTCACTTTCCTTTTTCCTACTAACTTTTTTGCCTCGGAATCTGTAAAAGCTAATAACTTCCTAAACATAAATCACTTTTTAAAACCTAGGTTTTACCTCAGAATCTGTAAAAGTTATTTTTCAAAATTTAGATTTTAACTCAAAATTTATAAAAACTATTTTCAAAATAACTTCTACACCAGCCTTAAATATATATATATATATATCCAGATTTCAACTGTGGTTTTCTTATTTCAAACTGGAATACATTTATCTCCTGACCTGAATTCAATAGAAAACAAACCCACAACACACCATTTCAAAACGCACACCGCTCAATTCTGGTCATCTTAGTAACTACAGTCACTAATAATAATAACTCTGCCTGACACACGCGCACAGGCCCCTACCGTATTCTTTAGTTATGTACTCACTCAAATTTTATTGTACCTTTGAAAAATGTGTTTGAGAAATGGGATCTGACATAAGACAAACTTGGGAAATCATAGAATTCCTCATATAACTAAAGGGTAAAACAAAATACATGCATTACAAATTTAGTAGTAATTGAGAGGTGATTAAAATGTAAAAATTGTATATTAGATCATACAAAAAAGTGAAAAAGTACATGCATTTGGGTTCGATAACACGGGATTATGATGATGGAATTGATGGGAATATTACACATAGAATATATTTTGGGTTTGTGATTGATTTAGGTGGTCCCTAACAAGCTTTACCATTCTATTATATGATCAACAATAATGTATATGGCAGTGAATGCTAACAATAGGTACAAAAAAAATGTATAATGGGTATTAAGATATTAAGATGGATGTGTGATTATGAAAAAAAAAGAAGATAAAGTTTGAAACGGCCGTATACAGGGAAAATTTAGAATGATACGCAATGAAGATGATTTGATGGAATGCTATTCAAGAGTTGAACAAATGGTGTTGACTGTTGAATTCTAAGGGGAAAAGCAGAAAACTAACAAAAGGTACCTTCGAAGAAGTTACCAATCACGATCCTTTAGGCCCGTTTGGTTGCCTCAAAATCTCTTGATGAAAAAGGAAAATGGGGTATTTTTCTTTGTTGAAACCGTTTGGTTGCAACATTTTTCTAGGAGAGAGAATTCTAGCGGCATAAGATTTTCTCATATTTAATGAAAAATGGGTTCTCACATATATTGGTAGGATTTGATTTTCTTACTTTGAAAAATTACAGTATGGCCCGGGTTTTCTTCTCTTCTCACTCTCACCTCTGGTTGCTCAAATGTCATGCCGCCGATAGACAATATTCTCCCTCCTTGCCGGTCAGTCTCCTACACCCTCTTGCTCTATCTCATCCTTCTCTCTCGTCCCTCTCTCATCCCTTCTTCATCTTAACCACATTCGAATGTGGTGAAGATATAATAATCTTCACCATATCTTAATATATATAATTAATAAATATAATAAAATTAAATATTAAATATAAATAAGTTGAAATTTTATTAATAAATACTTATATTTATAAAAAACATTTTACATTTGTCATTAGGCAATACAGTCATTTGATACAGTTTTCCTACTCTCTTTCCTACAATTTTAACCCAATCAAACAAAAATTTTTCCATCAACCTATTTTTCATTCCAGTACCAACCAAACAGCACACCCTAAAAAAATTTTTATTCCATTCCAACCGATTCACCGAACCAAAAAGGGCCTTAGTAAATGGTACACCTAAAGAGTGGGTTGTTGATAGAACACAAAGCATAATATTATTTATGTAATTGATCCCATCAAACGTTATAAAGTTTGTTAGCATTTGAACTAAAAATGTTTAAACTATTGTCATCACTCATCACCTACACTTTATCTCAATATTATCATTTGGTTCATTTCAAGCGATGACAATGAAAAGTGGAAATGTACAAGCGGGTGATATCCAATTAATGACTAAATATGTACGTACAATGCCTTTTTAATCCATTGAAGTGTTTTTTCAAGCTTTAACTGATCGGTATGAACAAGTAATCGTCCTCTGCAAGTTCCAATTGGGTTCATGTGGGCCATTAGGCTTGGATCTAAGCCCAACTCTAGAAGCTGAACGGCCCAATGAAGACCAAAATTCGCTTAATGGGAGAAGCTTCGTAACAAGATTCCTACAGTCCAATCCTTCAGCCGTGCTTCTTCTAGAGTTATGCGGGCCTGTTTGGGAATGCGATAGAGAAGTACTTTTACGTAAGTCAAGATAAATATGTGAAGGAGATTATCTCATTTTACGAAAAAACACTGTTGAACGTGCATTTAGACTCCCCACAAGCTCATCCAAACGGGGCCTAATTGTTTTACGCATTTACGAAAATTTCGATCGCAATATGGCCTTGGTTTGGTTTCCATGGGTTCTAGATGGTTCGTTCACATGAAGTGTTTAGCTTGTCTGAGAAGGAATTGAAAAGCGATACTTGTGGCAAGACATGATGCAAGGTAAATCAAAATGTTTTAGGCGCTTTCTTTTCAAGTACGAATTTAGGCAGCAAATGCATCAAACTCTCGTACCTAGGCCAGAAACATGAAATTCACGGGACAGCAGCGAAGATCCTTTTTTTTTTTCCATGGATGAAAGTTGAATTTTTATTGAGCACAAACTCACTATACGAACCTGTCAATCTAGTATCCACGTGTGTTAAATGAGTGGTTTTTACAAAACCAGTTGGAAGATGCTCTTACAAAAATTCTTCAGCAGTATTTAAATCTACCAAGATTTCAGACTTAACTTCTTCTGGTAACGGGGCTGATGGCCCTGCCTTTGAGTAAAAGTTTGCCAACGATCTGATCGCTTTCTCCAGCTCAACGTATGATTCCTGCATGTAATACATGCAAAGCACAATCATACATTCATTCATAATTTGTTAAATCTACTCACTTTGTAAATCAAGTTTATGCATATTTGGTCATGAATACATACTTCTTGAACAACAGCCTTTTGCCCCTTCCAGTTGCTCAAATACTCCCGAATTGATTCCTTTGCCGCATCAGCAGTCCTTCGGAATTTGGTAATATCATTAGGATCTTCATTTAAAGAATCACGTAGTGTTTTCACCACCTCTCTTGCTGACTTCAAGTAAGCCTTTGGCAACACCTTCCCAGACTTGGTTTTTTCATTAGGGTCAAATAATGATTTGATGGCATCTATCAATCCTTTATCCTCTTCTTTTTGTGCAGTTTCCTTCTCCTCAGCCTTTGCGAAAAATGGTGATAACAATGTGACGGTTGCCAATGAAGTGCCAGCACTTAATAAAGCGTGCCTCCGACTCGATAAAGCTTTGGAGGAGGGTACTGCAGTATTAGACCTGGATTGCAGTTTATCTGTTATATTGCAGAAGCCGTCAAGAAAGAAAAACCGCTGATACCGGGAATATCAAAATCGGAAGCATATATATCTTGTCACTTTACTGTATCACCATTATGCATGTTTATATGATATCCCTCTTTTCATTCATTTTCTCTGAATTCAATGTTTTTCATCCAACTCCTTCCTCCAGATTCATTCACTGAGACCTTTGCTATGGATGAAAGTTTAGAATGTGGGTTTTGTTTTCTCAAAAAAGAAATCGTTGGCTACTTGGCTATTAACAGAGTGATTAATTAACAGCTGAAACCATTCGACTGCACCTGGTGAAGTCATCTATTGACTACAGAAACTCTAGATACGCTGACATTCCTATTAGAAAATAGTAGGTTTTGGTCCTAGTAGGCCAACTAATGATAGCGAAGGACTTGTAGACCATGTGAGTATATTCTAAACAGAAAAAGATCCTAGCAATAAACACTGTAGATCCTTTTTGTAATAACAACAGTTATTAATTCTACCCTTTTCCTTCTTTCCTATAGTTTCTTTTTTTCACTTATGGTAATATAGTGAACATAAAGAGGAAGAAAAATAGGATGAAAGGAATTTAAGATGACTAAATTGATAAGGAGGTAGCAATCAAATTAAGGAAAATATAAATCACGTACCCTTACTCTCCAATCTTTCAACTCCTTTAATTGTATGGGTACTCAGAAAGGAGCACACATTTGTTGCAAGAAGAGTGGCCATTCTCTTCTAACTTCTAAGTACCTCAACAATGCTGAGTTGCATTTAGTGAGCGCACAATGTGGCGAGAGTCTCTTCAATCTTACAGGTCCAATACAGCATTTCACCTTCATAACAAGGAGACAGTCACAATTTTTTTTTTCCTCGCATTAATTTTACAATCCTTCAGAGTTAGTCAATCAGTCATTATTTCTTCAAGGCTGGCGATAGTTGAGAGTAATTTTTAAGATACAAATGTCAATGGGTCAAGTAATTCACTTCAATAATAAGAAAGACTTACCAAATTTTGAAGAGTAACCAATATGCATAGAGATTGATGATTAGTAATCCTTTTTGCAGGATATGACTTCCCAGTAATAATTTCGCATGAGATGGTAAGGAGAATGCATTACCCAGTTAAAAAGGTCAATCCCAAAGGCCATCAAAAGTCCCAAGTAGCTACCAAAGGAAGTTAGAGATTGTCTAACTAGAGAGTTGAAGTGTGAAATCGCCTTATTTAGTGTTCCTAGTTCACTAATACTCGATTAAAATACATAATCAGCCAACCCAAGAAGAAGAAAAGAGTGACAACAAATTTTGGCATCCCCATCGACAATTCGGAAAATAAAAATCAAGCCAGTCAGCCTAATTCAATAATCTGGCAAAAACCTCAAAGAAGAGAAAAGCTAGTGTCTACTTCCAACCAAATTATCACTGCAAAATCAACCAGAAAATATGGTTGCTTACCTTTGGGAGCTGAAGAGTGAAGCAAAATCCGATGAGGTTTTGTCAACGTGTGGTTGGTTTTATGGACGAGAGTGAAAGCGTTTTGAGATATTATTGTTATCGCGGGCTGAGCCGGATCTGAAAATGCAAAATGCAATTATAAATGGGTATGCGTCTGGGAATCAGCTTCACTGGATCCAATTTTTTTTTTTGTTTTTTTAAAACAGTTTTATAAAAGTATTTTTTAAAACAAGATTTTGGAAAAAATATGTTCCAGTAATTATTCTAAAATTTACATTCAAAAATAAATATATTAATATTGGAGCTTGAAACTTTGATAATAAGTCAAATTCTCAAGTGTAGAAGAAGCAACCAATAGTCATTATCCGATTTTCTTAAAAAGGAAATACAAAAGCAAAACTAAAAACTTTAGGGCTGTTTTGTCTATGTTTTCAAAATAGTTTTATAAAATTGTTTCTGAAAACAAGATTTAAAAAAAAAAAGAAAAAATATGTGCAGATAAAGGTTATAAAAAATTACATTTAAAAATAAATATAATGGGACGGAAGAGTAAAATTTCAATGAGTAATTTAGTTTTTAAGTGAAAAAAATGTTATTTGTGGATGGAAAAGGGATTCCTTATTTCTCTAGACAAAAACTAAACAATAAAAAGCAAAAATAAAAACTAAAAAATGTTTTTGTTTTTTTAGTTTTTAAATATAAATTTTTTTAATAACAATTTCTGTGTTTTTTGTAAAAATAACTTATGGATCAAACTCAAAAACTATCTGCTTAGATTTAATTATTTTAAGATTAAAATTAAAATACCGGTTTCTCTCGAATAAATAAATGGTTTGAAGTTTGAACCTTACCTTTCTCTCACCAATGTACGTTAAAGTCATCTTCCCAACCTCTCCCTTCCCCCTTTTTTTAATGGAATAGAAATTAAAAGAAAATCACGTAACTCTAGAATATACTGATAAGAGAAGATCTTGCAAAGGTAAAAAATGCAGGTTAGGTGTGAGTGATAATGCTTTCTTTGCCAGTGAGTCCGCTACGCGATTTTGCTACCGTTGATAGTGGTGTATCTCAATTATACATTCTTTATTGAGCATCTCGTGACTATACATAATAGCTCATAATGAGCATACATATCATCTGCTTCCTCTCTTATGGCTCGTTTGATATGTTGGAATTGATTTTTGTGGAAATAAAGATGGAAATGGAAAAAAATGAGGGGCTAAAAAATCAATTCCATAGAATTGAATACAATTCCATGTGTTACATCATGGAAATCATTTTTATCCATTTTGAATTCCATTTCCAATTCCACCATATCAAACATAAGAAATGAATTCTATTTCCAATTTCACCATACCAAACATAGGAAATGAATTCCATTTCCAATTCCATATCCCAATTCCACCATACCAAACATGCTATTTATAATTGAATACCCTCCAGACAATCATTCTTTACAACTACTTTTTTGAATCCACCATCCCAAACAAGACACATGCCCATAAAGCAAGCCCACAGTTTAGCAAAAAGTGAATCTCCTGCTCCAATGTTCAGCAAGAAAACCTCACGAACTGCGCCCTGTTGATCCCTTATGAAGCCCCTGCAACTCGCCTGCCCAAATGTGAAACAAGTAGCGCCATCCACCTGTACCACCGTCCACCCTTCCTCTAATACTGAGGTATCAGAGGTAATCTCTCCCCCTGAACCACGAATGTTGGAGTTATGTAACGCCGCTTTTGCCGTTATGAAGCTTTAAAGTATTGCTTTAGCTCTTATCTGAATTTGGTCAATACTTTGGATTGAATTTTCAAAGACTTGTTTATTTCTTCGTTTCCATAAAAGCCAGCATACTAATCCAAAGAGTTCCCTCCCGTGGTTTGTTCTAACACCCACCAGCACAATTATATTGAGAGAAAACCATTCCTAAAGGCTGTAGTTGAAAAAGTGTCAAAATAACATGGTTTAATGAAAGATAGCCATAAGGCTTTAGTCAGGGGACAGTCTCGAAGCACATGAAGGGTGTCCTCCTTTAGGTGATACCACCAAACACATTTCACCAAGGTATATATTCCTCGACGCATCCATTCGCGATTTATTAGCAAACTGTCCTTAATCGTAAGCCATAAGGATGATCTACAATGCTGAGGTATCTGGATCTTCCAAATTTTATTCCATAAGGGGCTGGATAAAGTTTCATCCTGGGTCAATATCTAGTAAGCTGATTTAAGTGAGAAAATACCATGTTTCTCAAATTTCCACCTAACATCGTTTTCCCCATTCCTCAAGACTACTCATTCAACACCTTGAGTTACATTCTCCTAATTATTACGTATTCCCCTCCATAGATTTGAGCCCGGTCATTTAACTTTATCTAACTCAGGTAAAAATCTATACACTTTTGCAATAAATAGTCACTGCTTTTTCGATTTAACTCAACTTACTCTTTTTTTTTGCCAACAAAGAAAACATTAAATTAAAATCAATCGAACTTACAAAGTCTCAGAAGATACCAAACCAAGCAACCAAACTAAAGACAATAAACTAGACACAAGCAAATAAACAGAGTAGAAACAAGCATTTAAGAGTTTATCATTATAGCAAGAAACGTCTCTAACATCAACTATCCAATATGCCTTTGATTGCGATGGAGCTTGAGATACCCGATTGAAAGGGTAAGAACCGTTCAAAGAAGTTTTGACAAACTGCTTGACTATTGGAAATTGTGCCATATGGGTTAATTATTGTTCCTCAAACATTATTTATTTTAATGTATTTTCTCCATTTAATTATTATAGCTTTTGCATGTTTATTATGGTAATTGCATCTATGGGCAAATTATGAATATTGTCCATAATGTCTCTAGTTGATTATCTATGTGGGAGCAAAGATAAGGTAAGACCAATATAACTTTGATAATGCATAGAGATACGAGTTAAAGTCATAGGCGCTTGTAAAGATACAAGGTGCTGGACCTACCCGTTACGAGAAAGCTGTATAGATTTAGTCATTAGCTTATCTCATTTGTAATCATGTCACGACAACCTTTGACCTGAGATCATCATGGATTCCTATATGAGAGTCGCTAAGTTTTGACTTAGTCAAAAATCACCTTTGACCGGGTGATAATAAAGGTTGTAATCGGATTTAGAGGTCTTTCATGTTGAGGAATGTGAGTGATCAAAATGCGATTTGTCCTTCACATTAGTTGAGAGATATTACTGGCCCCTCGATGAGTGAATCTGAGAAATGTATAGCCATATTGTAACGAAAAGGAGTTTCCGTTTCTGAGACAGATTACTCAGGAATCGAGAAGGAAATAATCAGGAATAGGAGGATGACGTCATTCATGCCTCGTCCTTGACCAATATATCGTGTGACAAAAACAACATGATGTTGTTGCATGAAAGGTTGTTTGTGTTAACGATCCCTATATGATTTTTGTAGTCGCAATGTCATACTAGAGGCCACTTGCGACTTGTGGGCTAATACTTAGTTTAGCCCACTACCAACTTCATGTGGGACTACAGGGTCGCACGTAATAACAAACCAATACGTGCTTTAATTATAGGGTTATTTCGAATTATATATATAAATTCGAAATTACATTAATATTATATAGATAATGTTAATGTATGTTAGTTGTAATATTTAATTTATTTGATAAATTAAATAACTAACATTGATTTAATTTATAAAGATAACTTTAGAAAAATTCGTTGTCTCATTATTTGGATTAATTAAATGGATATGACTTGATCAAATCAAGATTAATCCAAATTCGAATTTTAGAATTTGAATATCAAGATTAATAAAGATTATTCTTGGATATCTTTTAAAATTTAAATTTCAAAATTAATAAAGATTATTCTTGGATATCTTTTGAAATTCGAGATTCAAGATTAATCAAGAATATCTTTTAATATTCAGATTCTTAAGATTAATAAAAAATTAATCTTGAATTTCTTTGTATTTTTATCAAATTTAGATTTTCAAGATTAATAAAAGATTGATTTTAAATTATAATGCATTCCATGAGTTCTATAAATATGAAGATTCGTGAGCAAAGAAGGTATGAATTTAAAATTTGATTGAGTGAGACACGAAAACCCTAGAAAGAGAGTGAAACCAAGGGCGATAGCACGCTGCTGTCATTAGGTACTGTTCGCGTGGATACCAGTAGAGGAAGACGATTAGAAATGTCAGCTCTTTGAGATCATGATCAATAACGCAAAAAAGCTTTAGAAGGCTGTGGATGTTGGGAACTAAAAGAGATCCAAACGCAAAAGGAAGCTGTGACTTCAAGAACACGAAAGGCATTTTACTATTTCCTCGATCTAAACGCCTTTGGTAGACCAAACATGGGATCAGAAAAATTTTAAGTTTGTTTCTTCCATTGCATGTGTATGTTTTAATCCCAACATCGATTGCCAAATATTTTTTCAAAGGAATCCATATATAGAAATGGTTCCTGATCAAATTCCTCGAGGGAATAAACTCAAAGAGGACAATAATCATAATGATAATTAGAAAAACACTATCATCTTGATAATAAATGATAGAATCACTACTCCAACCCAAAGAAGAACAATGTTTCCATACACACTGGACATGCTCATGTTTTGTCAAAATAAGAACAGTGTAA
This sequence comes from Vachellia pachyceras, assembly GCA_025593235.1. NCBI lineage: Eukaryota > Viridiplantae > Streptophyta > Magnoliopsida > Fabales > Fabaceae > Vachellia > Vachellia pachyceras. The sequence continues at coordinate 28,429 of JANTPZ010151641.1, read as the reverse complement.
CCATTCACATTGAATAGGCACATGTTAAGCCCTAAATGAACAACATGTACAAACCCACTTACCAACTTAAGATAATGATTCTAATTTAACCATCATATAGCCTTACCTTTAAATTAGGAACCACAAAAACACCAGCCATCAACCCAAAGGATAATATCTCAAACCCACCAAAACCAATCACAGAAAAGGATTCATCAACCATAAATTTAGCACTATGAACTTCCATTCCTTCTCTTTTCCGCCTAAAAACATTCCACACCAATTCAACCAGTCAAGTGACAACAAGGGTAAAACTCCTTAGTTTAAAAAATGCTCTGATCAGACTAAAATTACACCTAGTCTCACTATAATGGTAGATGAACCTTGCTACATCTGGTTTCAACACTCCAACATAATTAACGTTGCTTAAAAAGGTGTATCCAACAACTGATTTAGCCACACTATTCTTCTGAATACTCAAACCCGAATCAACTTTGTAAGAAATTGTTTGAGTATTAGGAGAGCTACTTACCTCTGGATCCCTAGCGTTCAAAATCTTCTTCTATTAACTCCTCTTTACTTCATTACGTCATAATCTTCCAACGGTTTGAATCGCTAGGCTTCCATCAGTTTTCCACTACGAGAAGTAAAAAGAACCAATGAAACCTGAGACTGTGTAGCTCCATTTCCATCACAAGCCCCTGAGTCAACATTGTCATTGTCAGCTGCAAGTTCCGCCGGAGTTACAGACAAGGGAGCTGTGACAGAGGTAACATTGACGGTTGGCAGAGTTATTGTAGCTAAGTTGTTGGGCCATACATTAGCACCGATTTGCACCAAGCCAATGTTACTGCAGTTCCTCCAGGCCTTATTGTTGAGATGGCACTAGAAATTGAGAAGGAACTGTAAGATCAAGGAAGATAAGCTATGGAACTCAACCGTTCCAGTGGCAATAACATTAAGGTGGGTCATGTCTCGTCCTTGACCGAGCTTCTCAAACATTGCCTCTCATGACCCTAGAGGCACCCATCGGAGATCACTACCGGAGGTCGTCACACCAGAACGAAAAACACGAACCTCTAAACGACGATCTCCTCTGCCGCTATACTTGCCCCTATTAAATAACCTCTTTGAAGCCATGATCTTCGAGAACCACACCATAAAAATACCATCCATGAACTCGACAAGAGGAGGAGATTAGATCCTCCAAGGATGAGGGAGGGATTAATGACCCGATAGATTCATCGCTCCAAGCTCAACGACATGAGATCAAACCCAAGCAGAGAGGGAGATGAAACCTGAGAGCAGGGGATAATCATGACTTAACTCACTCTGTTTGTGTTGTTAAGCAGTGGCGGAGCCACGTTAGAGTGAGGGTGGGCAATTGCCCCCACTCAATTTTTGGGGTATATGTAAATGCTTGTTAGATTTTTATTTTGCACCCACTGAGTTTTAATATTTGAACTCACTCAAATTATTTACACTTGTAAGCTTGTTGTCATTTGTTTGAAAATAAAA
>JANTPZ010151641.1:0-25778 GCA_025593235.1 Vachellia pachyceras | reverse complement strand
ACCTTTATTCTATTTTTGAAACCTACACTTTATTTCAATTTTTGATACGGGTGAACGGAATCCATTAAATATTCTAAAATTCTTTTTTATTAATTGAATGTTATATTTAAAAATTTAACATTGATGATCTATCCTTAGAACTTAGAGGTCCATCCTCTCTTTCTTCTCCCATATCTAGTTTAAACAATTGTAAATAGTTTAGTAGTTTTTAAATAAATATTTAATAAAGTAAGTTAAAATTATTATGAGGTTTTAATGAAAAAAATGTAATCAATTAAAAGTCCCATGACTATTGAGCAACATGGATTGATTGTCATTTCTTGTACCAAAACGCAGTGGCGGAGCCACGTTAGAGTGAGGGTGGGCAATTGCCCCCACTCAATTTTTGGGGTATATGTAAATGCTTGTTAGATTTTTATTTTGCACCCACTGAGTTTTAATATTTGAACTCACTCAAATTATTTACACTTGTAAGCTTGTTGTCATTTGTTTGAAAATAAAAAATTGCCCCCACTGGTCCAGGGTCCTGGCTCCGCCACTGTTGTTAAGTGATATTCACAATTTAAATCTTTGGCATAAAATATAAAAATTAAAAACCAAACTTATTTAAAACTTTTGAAACCTATAAAAATTGTATGATATTGACGTACGCTAACCGATGTGCTTACATATATAATACATAATAATGTTTTGAACTTGATTACTTCTGTCTAACAAAAAAAAATGATAAAATTGTAATTACCAATATTATTATATTGTCAATGATTATATTTTAGATTATTTTTTATTTGATTTTTTATAATACTATTAAAAAATTATATAATTTTTTTCATTTTGTTACTTTTGTTGGGCTTTAAGTTCAATTTCCCTACCAAAAAATCATAAATATATATTACTTTTATTGACTCATCCTATAACAAAATAATATGGTACTATTCAAATTTCGGAAACAGATCTCAGAATTTACCTCGTATCATTCCTTCGTGTAAACTTAAAAAAAAAAAAAAGGAGTTTGCATTGAAACTTGAGTCTTGAAAGTTGAAAGGGATATCGGGCATATTTTGAATTTAATAAGTAAATAAATATATAAATAATCTATTTATGCTGGATTATAGAAAATCATAAATGCGTTTCAGATTAGAATTTAAGTTGGCGTGTAGGCTGTTCTTTTGCTTTCTTCGTTCTCCCACCGTAGACGGCAAGAACCCTAACTACAGGTACTGTTTTCTCTGGCTGCCTGAAGATGTCATACTGTTCTTCTTCCAATGTAAATATGTTTTCTCTTGCCATCGAAATTATTGTTATGCTCACTTCCATTTCGGTCTTACTTCTATTGATCTCTCTCTCTCAGATCTAATATGTATGCATTTTCCTCTGCTCTATCTTGGTCAGAGTGAACTCAGATCAAAACCCACAAGTTGAAATCTTCATTGAACGAGTTTTTGGCTATACACATTTATGAGGTCTCTCTGATTTTAGTGTCAATAAAGGTCGGTTTTTACACCAGAAGCTGTTTTTTTTTTGCCATTGTTTCTTTTATAAGATTGAATTTATTGTTCTTTTCGGTGCTCTAGGCTTGCTGGGGAACCCGATGACCTGTTTCTTTTGTGTGGAAATTTGAAAACTGCACTGTGTTGTTCTGCATTAATCATTTCTTGTTCTAATGGACGGTGATAATGGCCTTGACATGCGAAATTGGGGTTACTATGAGCCCACAACTTCCTTTAAGAATCATCTCGGACTCCAACTTATGTCGTCCATGCCTGAAAAACCCATGCTTGGAGGCCGCAATGCTGCGTTTTTGTCTGGAAACAATGCGGCATTTCACCATAGGACCATTGGGATGCCACAAGCAACTTACCCCATGGATTACATGAGAGAAGCTTGGATTAGTCAAAGGGAGAAGTTTTTGAACATGATTCCAACAAACCCAACAAACTATGCTGTTATTCCGGAGACATCTTCAGCACATCACATGCAGTTGGCTCAACCGCCTGATTTGATGAAGGAAGAAAGAGCATCGGAAGAGCCACCTGTTGAGAAGATCAGTGGCACCAGTAAGAAAAGGCAGGGTCCCAAGGTACCCAAATCTCCCAAGGCAAAGAAGCCCAAGAGGGCACCTCGTGCACCGAAGAATGAGAATAATGTTTCAGTTCATCGAGCAAGGTCTGCAAAGAAAACTACTGAAATTGTAATAAATGGGATTGACATGGATATCTCGAGTATTCCTATTCCAGTTTGTTCATGCACTGGGACTCCTCAACAGTGTTACAGATGGGGTTCTGGTGGGTGGCAATCTGCTTGTTGCACAACAAACATGTCAACATATCCATTGCCTATGAGTACAAAGCGGCGTGGTGCTAGGATAGCTGGGAGAAAAATGAGTATAGGAGCATTTAAGAAAGTCTTAGAGAAACTTGCAGCTGAGGGTTATAACTTTTCTAATCCAATCGATTTGAAGACTTATTGGGCAAAACATGGCACTAACAAGTTTGTCACTATCAGGTAGATTCGTAGATGTATGCCATGGCACATGTGGCCTCTTGTTCCAGTCAGCCTGTTGATCATGTATATATTTGTATTTGGCTTGAGGTAGAGGCATTTTAGATTATTCGTAGTGCAAGAATTTCGATAGCCATGTTACATTTCCTTTTCCTTTTTAATTTTTAATATCTTGTTCCGTTTAGTTCTTTGGATTTAATTGATGGGAATTCAATCTTGAGGTTGTTGGTCTTGATCCGAAAGTATCTTATTCAGAAATTTCAGATGAGACCTTATTAAACTATATTTGGCAACAAAGTTTTATCTGTTCTTTAACTGATGCTTATGGTGTATGAATGCTGCTTCCAAGTATGCACTTCTTTTTCTTTAGATCACCTTCGGCTAAATATGAAAATATAGTTGAGTATTATTGATGTGGGAAAGAGGGAGGGGTTAGGGTTTCAATGGTGGAATTGAGGGTAGAATCTTATGTTGTGTATGGAATAACGACTTTCTATATGAAAGATGAATCTATCGTATCAATCATTGGTTGCTTGGCTGCTGTGATCAGTACATGTAGGATTATGTGTTCTTGTTTCGGTTTGTTTTAGGGAAAATAATAACGAGTAATGGGGATTTGACTGGGTGATGATTTGGTAATGTTGTAAGCAAATCAAGACTGGTAGCAAACTAAAGAAGTGTCGGCATAAGCTACCAAAGTAGATAGCAACTTGCTAAAATTTCATAGTGCTAAATATTAAGCCCCCAAGAAAACATTATGACTGTTTGAACAGCCCTTCTACCCTGTGAATTTACACTGAGTACAAGCCCATTTACAGCCAATGACGTTAGAGGAATTGGATTCCCATTGCCTTTATGCTTTTGCAAAAACCTTAATCAGAATATTCCTGGGTTTTATTGGGTTTCTTGATGGTCCATTCACACACATTTAGGGCTTAATTTCTCTAAAAACGAAGTGAAATGCTTATAAGAATGTATGTGGCAAAAAATGAAGCAACATTTTAGGGAAGAATTGAAGCAATCTTCTCTTAAGCAATGATAGGCAAATCATTTCAACATATCGTGGTAAGTTCAATTCATGTTCTGTAAATCTGTGTGCGCTGGAGTTATGAGTGTTATTAGCATGTTCAATAACACAAGCATTATTTGTGGCTTTCATCTGCCAATACTTGATAGAACGGTGGAGAATTAGGAATGTGTTTGGAAACTCCGCTGGGAGAAATGAGTTTACGAATTTCTAGATGGTTTTACGAATTTCAAGATAGTTTTTACAGATTTTGAAATGATTTTATCTCAGTTTACATATACCGTGTCAGCTTACGTGCACGGAACGAAGTTGTTTGTCAAACGAGCACTGTCATTATGAATGTTGAAGACTCGGGGACTAGAGCTGTTTGTTAGCTATCTGTACTAATGTCGTAGACTCATAGGTACCTGTTGCTTAATGTACAGTTTACAACTTGAACTGTACTCCTGACCAGTGGTTCAATAATCTTATTTGGCAAGGTATTTATTTACGTTTATTTTATGGGTGAAAGGCCCCCCCCCAAAAAAAAAATAGAAATGGAAATATTTGTTTGGTAGTCCGCAGCCTGCAGATGTATTGTTTTCTTTAGCGGCAAGCAAGTATGAAGTTTTCAATGCAAGAATTATTTGAAAAGTGTGGGAGTTGAGAGCATATCTCTTGCTGGAGAAGCCATAAATTCTTTGTAGTTATTGGCGAGTTTGGATAAAGGCTTCTTTGTGAATTTATTATGACACATCCACAGGCAATTTGACGGCTGAAATGTTTCAAACTTGGACGATGTATACTATGGCCAGTTGGGAAGATTAACTTTTTTATTTCAAGCATTTTCAAGTTTTACCAGATAAAATTATTCTCACATTTATATTGTGATCTTAAATGTTTATAGTTATACTTTCAATTCACAATATAGGTCACTCTCAAATGATTCATTAGACTCAAGAAAGGAAAAAAAATATAATGAATCATGTATAAACATTAATTATAGGGTAAAATTGATAAATAAATAATCATTAATTATTTTGCAAGTGATTTATATTGTGGATCAAGAAGTTCTTCTAAAAGTGGTTTATATTATGAGTATTCGGTTCCTTCTTTTAAGTATTCTTTCCCAAAAAATAATTGAGTGTAAAGGAACTTGTAATGGTTTGGTCTAATGCAGCATTGCTGATCCGTAGATGGCATAATATATATAAAAAAATTTAAGCAATGATCGGTTAGAATTCATGGAAGAGGAAGCTAATTATGATAGATGATACAGTATACATATTTAAACAAGGAAATGAGATATAATGTCACTCCATTTTCCATATGGATTCCTTGTTAATCTCAATATGAGCATGTATCACAATTGAACGATCCGTTCTTTCATTGTATGAATGAAATTTTGATATTTTTTCTATTCTGATAAGCGTTAATATAAAGATAATATTTTGACGTTTTCACAAAATATTTTAATTGTCAATTTTAAAAATAATTTTAACTCAAGAAATTAAAAAAATCATAAACTTCATATTTAAATTTGTCCAAGTGAAATTTAAAAACCATCTAGATCTCATTTTAAGAATCAGCACAAGCTTAAATCTGAATTACAATTTAGTTTTTACCACATCGCAATGCAATTACTTTAACTATTCCTTATTTTTTACGGGCAGCATTCAATAAATAAATAAACCTGTTAAATATAGCATACCTTTCAGATTAGTGAGCTGATAGAGTTTAGAGTTTTAGAAATTAATTATTAATTAATGAGTACTATACTAAATATCACATTTAGAAGAAGAAAATACGTGTTGCATGACAGCAATATAAGAAAGTTAATAGTTGATGAGCACGACAATGGATCAATTTTATTTTCAATGATTTGAACGCATTATATATATATATATATATATATATATATATAAGCCCGTCAAACTTAAGTTTGAGATCTCATCTAAACGTAGTGAGTGGCTCTACTACTAAGGCAGCTAGCCATTGACACACATAAATCATATTAGGAAAGTACTACAAAGGAAAAAGAAACAGAGTACTGTTCAGAGTTTTCTTTCAAGGGCAAAGGAGGCAATTCATTAACAAATGAAAGAATACAACAGAGTTACATCCAAAAGGGACCGTTCAGACTTCAGAGTCCTTTTCGTTGAAAAGGAACTGAAGCTATCATTAAAACAGTGGGGGTAGAAAAATACAAGGAAAGAAAAAACCCAAGACCTTTCATCTTCTTCACCTCCCTAATTTGAGATGAAGTTGATCCAAGGTGCAACAATGACATCAAAGTCATGGGTCAGTTTTGCTAACCTATCAGCCTCCAAAATGTATTCCCTATATACATAAATTTCAATGTTACACTCCAAGTTTACCAACAAGCTTCTTAGCTTCCTCTCTAACATCACGGAAAGAATGATGACTAATATATTTCTCTAGTCAACAAGTTCAAGGCCTGAACACTGTCAGTAATTTCAACTTTGTGCATTCCTCTATTCCAGCAAATTTCCAGACCTTTACTAGTTCCTCTTACTTCAGTTACAGTTGGTGGTAGGCACACCCCAAAATTTGTTGCAGAATCTCAACACTCATTTATCATTATTGCTTTTGATAATCCCATTACAAGAATTTCAACTTGAGTAGACCGAACCATCAACCTGCAATCGAACATGTCTGCACTGTACCGGTTAGATCTCTATCCTCTTGTTTAGCACCCCTGCTCCAGCAGCCAGTTCACAGTCTTGAAACTCAAAATATTAGCTGCTAGAGAACTAAGAATGGCATAGGATCAAAATAAATTTTTTAGTACGAATTGTTCACAACTTCTTCCACAACATAAAGGCTGTTGTGTGGCCCAAATTTTTTTAGCCCAAAAAAGAAACAAGGATTTGCAAACAATCTGACAAATCCACCATTGAAATAAGTACAAACTCAAAACTAAAGAATCTGACCTTGTTAGCTTCCCATCGTCCATTTTCTTAAGACGACCTCTGACTTTGACAATCATATGCAGAAGGATTTTTATAAGCCTTGTCATCCTCCTTTTTTTCGTCCATGACAGTTTGAATAATTGAGTCAAAAGTTGTGGTATCCAAGAGACAGACATTTGCTTTTATTCTCTTCCTCAAACAGGCCTTCCACAAAGACCATCAATCATAGTAATATATGTCAAGGCCATTGCTTTAGAGAAGAGAGACTAAAATTCCTCTTTCTCTTCTCATCTTCCAGGCATGGAGCTTCTTACTTTCGTATAGCATGAATGTCTTGAACGAACTGTGCAAACACAAAGATAAGCAAATAGCGTAGTTTAACAAATCAGCTCAAAGGTTATTTTTATTGAATTTGGGAATTACCTAAGATAGAAATGTAACCAGTATTTATAAAAAAAATAATAGGACCATGAACTGGCAAAATCATTTTCTTGTAAACGTCAGGTTACTACTACATTCAAGATAAGCATCCAGACAATCATTAGAGATTCAAGGACTCACCACATATTCATGATAATTAACCTCCCATTCTCACGAGAACAGGTGTCTTCTGGAACTTTGAAGTAGACAAAGTTTTTATTCAGATTGCCAAAACAAACAAGCAGCGAACCATTCATGTGAATTCAACAATAACTCTAGAATAACAAACACTCTTAAAATTTTATTTGTGCCAGTACTCACAACTAAGTTCTTCAGACATCATTTTTCATGGTTGTAAAACATAATTAACTTTTCACCAGCTCCATTATATTTTGCAAGAGACCATCATTTTAGATTTAGAAATCAAAGAAGACCTTATTGTAGCTACTTTTTAAATAAATGGCATGCCATGAACAACAATTGAGACAAAAAAAATTAGAAACAGGAAATAGAGAAGGAAAAAAGTCATGTTAATACAATTAAAAAAAAATCAATGTTAATATACACAATCAAAATTAAAATAAATATAAAAAAGCATCGCTTGAACAAAACTCCTTCAGCATCATTCACAGCATTGAATAATCCTAAAATTTTTAACAGAAAGAAAAGCATTCCCAGACCATTAAAGGCAAATTTAACATTAACAAGCACAGCATAAATTAGGAATAAAATATCTGACCTTGTTTTATTGTTTTCGTATACTACTGTTGATCATTTTGTGAATAAGATTCTCTGCCATATCATTCTCATTTATTTTCAAAAGAGCTCGAATAAGTGTTTCATATGTTCTTGAATCAGGGAGGAAGCCATTCTCTTTCATTTTTGGAAGCAAGGCCATAGCTTCATCAAGTAATCCTTCTATGCAAAGGCCATTGATCATAATGTTATAAGTGCAGACATCTAAATGATGGCCTTTGATCAAAAGGTACTTAAAAAGCTCTCGTGCATCATTTAGTCTACCACCTCTACACAAACCATCAATAAGTATATTGTATGTGTACACACAAGGCCAAATTCCTTGGTCAACAGCTTCCTTGATTAACGCTATCCCCTTGTCAATATTCTGACTTTTGCAAAATCCATCTAACATAATGTTATAAGTGATTATGTCAGGGGTATAGCTACTGTTACGCATCTCAAGAAAAAGATCTTGTGCATATGACATTCTCCCTAATTTGCACAAGCCATCAAGAAGAGAATTATAAGTCACATCATCAGGAACCATGTTTTTGCAATGCATTTCTTTAAACAGATCTAAAGCTTCATCAACCATTTTAATCTTACATAACCCATTGATCAAGATATTGTAACTAAATACATCAGGTGTCAACCCTCTTTGGACCATCTTATTGAATACTTCCTTCGACTCATTGATATTATTCATCAAACAACACCCATCCATTAAAGCATTGAAAGTTACAACATCAGGTCTCTCATCACATTTCATCATCCTAGCAAACACAGCTTGGGCTTCTGTGATTCTTCCTTCCGTACATAATGCATCAACCAATATATTATAGACATAAATATTTGGTTTGATGCCTTTCGATATCATTTCATGAAGCAACTGAGTGGCTTTTTGCCATTGCCCCATGCTATAGAAACCATGAATTAGAGAACTATAAGTGACAATATTTGGGAAAATTCCATGATCACTCATTTTAAAACACAAATCACGTGCTTCAGTTAAATGTCCCTCTTTGCAAAGGCCATCAATGATTGTATTGTAGATAACTACATCAGGTTTAATTCCCTGATCCTCCATCTTCTGAAGTAACTTAATGACATACCTTGTTTTCCCTATTTTACACAAGCCACTAAATAAGATGGCATAACTAACCTCATCCAAATGAAATCCTTTCGCCATCAGCTCATAATAGAAGTGTAGTGCTTTCTCAACCTTGTTATTAAAACAGAGTCCTTTCAACAGTGCAGTCAAAGTTATGGTATTCGGCTGAAGACCCATCTTCAGAATCTTCCCCAATATTGAGAAAGCCGAATGCATCTGACCTACATGGCAGTAACAATTGATCAAGATGCTCAGTGTAAATAGACAAGGTGTAAATCCCTTCAACTCTACTTGTGCATACAGTGAGATAGCAGTGCGATAATGTTTAGCCCTGGCAATTGATCCCAAAAGCTTATTAATTTGGATTATCGAGGGTGGGGGGCGCATATGAAGCAAACGACGGAACGAGGCGACAGCGTCGTCAATGTTATTTGCAATAGGTGTTCGGGTATGAGCATGGAACTTGAGATTGAGTGAGTAAGGGAGAGAGAAAAGGACGGAAGAGAGAAGAAAGTGATGATATTTGGGGAAAGCATACCTTGAAGACGCACATAACATATTAATCTGAACAATGATATTGAGATCCACAAAGAAAGGCTTAGAACAGGTTCCTTCCACCGGCAAACGCAGGAACCCAAGCCCTCGGGAAACAGAGCAATTCTAACTGAATATTTTGAACCCTACCTTTTGTGGAGACTTTGGAAGCACGGAGCCATCGATCTATTTCAATCAAATTCATTCAACAATATTTAAAATTGCAAGATTCTAACATAATCTTATATGAATAAAATTCTTCACAGATGATTAGGAAAAATTATACGAATACAGCATTTCTTTTCTTTTTAAAAAAATCATATCTAGTACGTTTATTAATAATTTACAATTGATAATTTATCAACAATTATATATAGATGTTCTGGCAAAAAAAAAAACAATTATATATAGATGTATTTGACTGGCATTACATAATGAACCATTATTTTTAAGTTTCAGTAAATATGATTACTCCTTCCGTTTTCATTTATAAGTAATATTCTCTTTTATGATTTGATTTTTATATAAGCAACAAATTTTTAATTTAAGAATTGAACACACATTTTTTATTTTTACCCTCAATTAATTATAGGTTTATCTCATCTTTTTTCTCATTTATCTTCATAAATAAGATTATGTTTTGAAAAAATTATATATATATATTATATTAGTTGTTTTTAACTAATTTTAACCATTAATTTGAATGTTTATTACTCATAAAAAGGAGTAGAGGCAGTATTTTATTTATTCATTAAATATTTATAATAATACTAATTTTTAATATTAATTTATATAATTTTTACCAATACTAAATCTTGCCATATAATTTTGCTTCTGGTTCTTGAATTGATAATATTCATAGGAGAGAAGACTTTCCTTTTGCCATGCACACATGGCTAATTGGCTATTCCCTCGTTAGCGGCAATTCTATAGATACATTGTTGCAAAAATTCAAACCTTAGATTAGATTACCAGCGTCATCTTGTTATCGTAGTATCAACCCAATGATATATGGTATAAAAATCCTCAATATAAGTTACATTTACTTTTTTAATCAAAATAAAAGACTAAAAAGAATATCAAAATACAGATATCTGATGTGCTAATTAAATACATGATATGTAAAATAAAATGCTTAATTTATATGTTAAATACATATGCATATGTGAAAAAGATTTGGGTGACAGAGAGTAACGTAGAACATTAATTGCCCCAAATGCGACAATGTAGATCCGTCAATGAGGAGCAGAGTAAGGAAATGTGATGGTATGAAAATAAGAAAAACAATCTCGAACACCAATTTCTTGGATTCATCAGTCTGTTTGGAGAAGACTGGACTCTAGACAGCAAAATACATAACGTAGAGCAAATCCTACCAAGGTCTTTACCTGCATGACACCAGCCAAAACGACTACAAATTAGGCCACATTCGAGATGGTGGGATGTAGTGGAAACATCTGTATCTTCTATCTTCAGCAAAAGTCTCATTTCATTGAGTCAAGCTCTCTATCTTCATGCATTTAAAGAAGGGAAAATCGCTGAGGTAGTAAGAAGGAATGCAATTATAAAAAAGTCTCACAAGTGAGTAACAAGTAAAAACAAATTCTGGTTTTGGAAACAATAAGTCCATACTGCTTACTTGTTAGTAAAATTATTTTATAATTACATTTCTTCCTTGAAATCTCAGTGATTTCCCCTTCAAAGAATCTAGCTTGCCACGTGCTAATTGGGGCCAAAGAGTACTCCATTTTTTATGGAAGACAACTGCAAAGACAAGATATTGCTTGGGACATGAGAACAGGACACCAAATGGATTCCACCAGCAGCAGACATGATTAGAGTGGACGTTGATGGTTCAGTTTGGTAGCGAAACCAAGCGCCTTCATAATGGGATTCAAAAGGAACCTTGGCTTCCACCCAACAACTGCAGCAGAAAATCAGGTTTGGAAGTGTGTAAACATGTGGAATACTCCAAGGTGACACACAATTCAAACTCGCTACAAGTAATAAACATGCTGCCGAGAGATATCAGTCTGCTGTCTGGGACACCCACTGAAGACGGGATTGATGAAACCGGGGACCTTACCTACTATCACTGGGATCTGGAAATTAAATTTGCCCACAGAGAAACAATAAACTTGGCTAATTTCATGGCTTGCGAGGCCCATGATGAAAATTTTGATTTGATCTTGGTGCCGGCTATACTTTCCATTAGGCTGCGCCACTTATGATGTGTGTTTCGGTCATTCTCTAATTTTTCCATTCCTTTTCTTTTCTCCAAACGTGAGCTTGTCACTTGTGTTCCAAAAAAAAATCTCCAGATAAGTGGCCTTGTATCAGTAGCAAACTCAACAAAAATCAAAATAAATCTTTTACTTGAAGTGATGAAGAACCTCTTCAACAACAGAAAGGTTGTGCAGTACAAATTTTTGACCCTATAAGAAACAATCATAATTTAAGAAAACCGCACATTTATATAGCTATGATATCATAACTCAAGTATTTCATCTTGTTCTATGATCCAAGAAGGCTTTTAGAAATTCCATGGCATATTCCTGTATTTAACAAGTGAATATTCCAAAATTTAACAGAAAAATTAACAACAAAAACATCCTAAAACTCTTTTACTTGCTTACAATTTAGGTGGTGCGGATAAAACATCTGCATATATCATTGAATGGTGTGCCTGTACTGAGCAAGCAGTGAATAGGAAAATCAGAAAGTATTATAATTTTGCAAATCAACTCAAAAGTTAGGTCCATTCAAATTTGGGACATGAAATATTCCCTATAGTTCGAAATGTAATGAATTGAAACACGCACAGAGTTATAGGTACACTCACTGGTAAAATCATATTCTAACATATGATGATTTACTGATTCATCAATGATAAGTAATAACATTGGAGATTCATAAACCCAAGAAAAGAATCACAAGTTTATGATAATTAACCTTGCCTTCTATTGAATACAGAAGGTGTCCTCAAGGACCTGTTTTTTTTTTTTTTGTAAATAGCAAGTTCATCAATTAAAAACGGAGGTTACAAGCTGGAAGCCACACTTCCAAAAGTCTGCTATTATTGAAAGTAGGAATATAAACATCACTAAAAAACTTCCCTGCATAGGCAATGTCGCTGCTGAGTGGATCAATGGTGCAGTTGCCAGTGAAGATCGATGGTGCGGTTAATTTTTACTGTAGCATTGGATGAATAGAATACATCCTCCAAGTTCAGTGGTGGGATATGCAAAAAATATCCATTTAAGAGCTATACTTAGACCACCTTTAATGCCGCTACCGGCAATCCAAGGGAGCTTGAGACAACACTTGAAATGTCTGATGAGACGTTTGCCTAGCAAGGCCTGAATCCAGATGAAGGAAGTATGTTTGGCTTTTTTCCGTGGAATCTTAAGGCCTACTCTCGAGATGAAGGTGAGATGTTTAGCAGACTGCATTTTGGGGATCTGATGGGAGGAGGATTGAAGGGCAAAAAATAAGTGGAGATGTTACTTCTTACACTACAATGACAACAACAACAAACTTTATCCCACTAGGTGGGATCGATTACATGAATTGCATGGTGCCATTAAACTTTATCAATTACCAAATATTTGGATAAATTGTTAACCAAAAGGTCTTACTCAATAATCTCATCAAATGTTCTCTTCAATCTTCCAAACCCTTTTTCACAGGACTCCAAACCCCTTGATCTACCCTCCTTACCAACGCATCCAATGACTTTCCATGTATGTGTTCAAACCATCTCAAATGCAAATGATGGAATATGAGATAGAATTACCAAGATGAGATGGAGACTTTGGACCGCTGTTATGAAGTATCCTCTTTACTTCCAGACTATGAAGAATGATAATGATAGCTTTGACAAGGTCTTCATTTGAGGTAGAAAGAAGTACTATCATTTCCCTGATCCATGGAAAAATATTATCAGGGACAAGTTCATCATAGCACAAGCAGAGAAGATCAAACCAAATGACTCTAGCAAAGCTGCATTGAAGAAAAATATGATTAAGAGAATCTGGGGCATTGCAAGACACACGGGGAATTTTTGGAGAGATGATGAGAGATTAAACTATCTCTTGCTGGCAGGCATTTGTTAATTAACTTCCGCGCAAAAAGAATACATTTTGGAGGAAGTTTCTTCCAGGGCAGATCCCAGCTTTGATCATTGGATCCATAATGAACATTTTCCTGAAAAATAGAGAAAGGAAAGTAGGAAAAAAAATTATTGGCAGTGTTTTGTGAGTAGAGTTAATGAACAAAAAATATACTTCTCAGTTTACCACAAAAAAAAACTATTTGGAACATGTTGCACCAAATATAACGTCTAACCATACAATGCAAACTCATAAACCTTTATTTATGCTTGCACTCCAAATAAATTCAAAGTAAAACAAGCTAATGAACTTTTTACATAGTCCATAATATTCTGAGAAGGGATTGACAGTTTAGATTATGAAAACAAGAACAAATTATTTTAGATAGAAATTTAACAAAATATTAGTTCATGAGCAACAACCGAGATGCACATTAGTGTTAGAAAACTAAAAAAGAAATGAACCACAAAGGAAGAAAGAGCAAAGTCATGTTAAGACTAAAGAGGGGGAAAAGTTAAACAATGGGAACAACACAAAGTCCACATAGATATATTAAACATATGCCTTGAATGATATTTCTTCAGCGACGTTCAAGCCATCGGATAGTCCAACAATTTTAACCAAAAAGAAACAAGCATTTGCTAACTACTAAATGAAAATTTTGAATGTGTACAAGTATAACATAAATTAAAGCTGGAGTATCTGACCTTATTTATCGTATTAGAAGACCACTACCAATCACTTCATCAATAAACTTTTCTACCTCATCATTCTCACTTCTTGCCAAAAGAGCTCGTGCAAGTATAATATATGAAATTTTATCAGGGACACAGCCATTCTTTTTCATTTCCGGAAGCAAGGCCATGGCTTCATCAAGAAAGCCTTCTCTACAAAGGCCATTGATCATAATGTTATAAGTGCAGACATTTAAAAGATGGCCTTTCTTTGAAAGGTAATGAAAAATCTCCCATGCCGTTTGTAGTCTACCACCTTTACACAAACCATCAATAAGTATACTGTATGTGTACACACAAGGCCAAATTCCGCTGCCAATACCTTTCTTGATCAAGGCAATCCCCATGTCAAGATTCTGGTTTTTGCAAAACGCATCTAATAAAATATTATAGGTGATTATATCAGGAGCATGACCATGGTCAAGCATCTCAAAAAACAGATCTTTCGCATCAAGCATTCTCCCCGATTTAGACAAACCATCAATAAGAGAACTGTAAATCACTTCATTGGGAACAATTTTTTTGCAACGCATTTCTTCAAAGAAATCCATAGCTTCATCAACCATCTTAACCTTACATAATCCATCGATCAAGATACCATAAGAAACAACATCAGGAGTCCAACCACTTTGAACCATCTTATTGAATGCTTCCTTTGTGTCATTAATTTTATCCATCAAACAATAGCCATCCATTAAACTATTATAAGTTACAATGTCAGGTCTCTCACCAGATTTCATCATCATGCCATACACAGTTTGGGCTTCTGTGATTCTTCCTTCTTTACAATATGCATCAACCAATATATTATAAGTATAAACATCAGATTTGATGTCTCTGGATGCCATCTCTTGGAGAATTTGTGTAGCTTCTGGCCATTTGCCCATGCTTAAGAAACCATGAACAAGAGAGTTGTATGTGATAATATCTGGCAGAACCCCACGCTCAATCATTTGAAAACACAAATCATAAGCCTCTGTTACATCTCCATCTTTACAAAGGCCATCAATGATCGTATTATACAAGAATAAATCAGGCTTCATCACTCTCTCCATTTGTTTGAGCAATTTGATGGCACACCTTGTTTTCCCAGTTTTATGTAACCCACTGATCAAGGTCCCATAACTAATTTCATCTAACTGAAATCCTTTGGCCCTTAGTGTGTCATGAATTTCCAGCGCTTCCTCCATCCTTTTCCTAATACAGAGTCCTTTCATTAGGGACGTCAAAGTTATGATATCGGGTTGAATACCCATCTTAAAAATCTTCCCCAACACTGAAAATGCTGAATGCATCCGACCCATCTGACAGTAACAATTGATCAAGATGTTCAGGGTAACTAAATCAGGAGTGAATCCCATGAGATCCATGCGTGCAAAAAGTGAGATAGCGGTGCTATAATGTTTAGTCTTGGCAATCGATCCTAAAAGCTTATTAATTTGAAAAATGGAAGGTGGGGGTTGCATACGGAGCAACTGAAAAAATGAAAGTACGGTGTCGACAATGTTATTTGTCTTTGGGGCTTGAGAATGAGCAGAGAAATTGGGACGGAACGAATAAGGGCAAGAGCGAAAGAAAGAAGAGGAAGAAGATGTGAGAAAGTGAGGAAATTTGGAGAAGCCATACCCTGTAGCTGTGCGCAACATGTTTAGTTCAGCAGTGAGATCCTCAACGGCTTCGAAGAAGAGTTTCTTCCCACTGAGAAAATGGCAGATCTAGCACAGTGTTTTTGTCTTCGAAGATAGTCTCGCAGATTCGCAGGAAGCTTCCTAGCCCGTTGAAACGAAGCATCTCAGGAATTTTTAGGTTTTGGTTGAAGCTTCTGGTTTCATTTCAATTTGTTGATGGTTAATTCTATAATCTTATGGTGTATTCTGTGATTCACGCACAAAAATAAAATAATATTAAGATTAAAAAATTTTAAAACATAATTTATAAAATTAATTTGATAAAAGCAAAAATTATAAAAAGAATTTATGACATCATATCCTTAAATTGCTTAATTGATATCTAATAATACGCATATTGTTATTTCTAGGGAAAAAACGTATATAGTTATTTATAAATCATATAATTATTACGTTATAATTAAAAATTCATATTCAGGTAAAAAAATATTTAAAAATCCATATTGTGATGATATTTTGATTGAAAATTTCAATGATAAACATAACCTTTTATTTCCTTAAAATATAAGTTCATATAATTTATCTAAAAAGAATCCATGCAATTTCAAAAAATAAAAATTGTGCAATTTCAATGTAATTATAAATTATGTTACTACTTATCTTGGATTGGGAAGATATTGTCTTCATTTAACCACTATTTAGCTGTTATTATAAAATAGATGAGATAGAGTAGATTGCAATCTCTTTGCTTCCAATATTAATTTTATGAAATATTTAGATGGAAGGATGTAAAATAAATTCCTGTTTTTGTTTTGTTACTACATAAAAACTTGATGAAGATATTTTTAGGCAAATAATTCCCACCAAATAAACTTTATATTTTTTCTAAAAAATTTCTTCAAACGACTTGATTCATCTCTACCACTTAATAAGTATTTGAATTAACTTTTTAAAATTGATTTTTGCAATGAGATACATATGTGAAATGAATTGTATCGACTTACGTGTGAATGATTTTTTAATTAATTGTATGTGTTTTTTAGACTCAAAAAATAAAGGATAATAAGCAAAAAGACAATACACAGTCACATGTTACAGAATTCAATAATTCATGCATCTCCCAGCTAATGTTGTCCTTAATTTGTACAAGCAATCAAAATGATACGAGCAGGTTATAGTATCAGAAGCCAAATTTTGGCAATGAAATTTTCTAAACAGATCCATAGCTTTATCAACTATTTTAATCATACATAACCCATTAATTAATATAGTAGGAATAACAAACTACAGGAGTCCAACCATTTAAACCATCTTATTGAATTGTCTTAATTTTATTCATCAAACCATAACATCATGTCTCTTGCCCAAATTATAACGTGTTTTATGTTTTCACACCTGACCCATATGTGTGCTTTGTTGTCCTCAACTGATTAACAGGTTGTTTGAATGGATAAAGCATGTTTACTACAACATAAATAACTTGTTTACCCATAATGTATAACATTGTTTATTGCAGCTTCAACAATTCAATGAACACCCAAAAATATTGACGGTAATGAAGATTGCATTACATATTGCAATGCATTGCGTCACCGTCTCTAAGATTTGAAATTGAACCAAACGGGTCCTAAATATCCTCCCTAAACTGTTCCTACTGTACAATAATTTCCACTGAGTAGCAATGTGGTAATAAAGTTATGCAGTAATAAGGGAGCTATAGTCCCAAATTCTCCAAATAGTAAAAATAAGAGCACTCAATTCCCAGCTCCATATACTGTCCTGCATTCACTTGCTGAAGAATAGTTATAAATCACTTGTCTCTGAGAGATGCTGAGGTTAGAGGCCGATGAACCGAAGGAAAACTTTCCTATATGATTACAAGGCTGACAATTCTACTTCCTGAGAACATGGTCGGTATGCCACAAAGGTGCTGTCAATTGAGAAGGAACCGGTATTAAAACAAGTGATTCCTGTGTATTTGAACGCTTTTTGCTCACTTCTGTCTCCCAAGATTATCTGCACCAGAGGATAACAATGCAACAAGCATCTAATCACTATTGAATTAAATGGAAATGCTCTCTATCATGTTCTTACAGATCATCCAGTTTATATACTATGAACGAGCCAGTTGTAGGATGAAAAATCACTGTCACCCCACCCTTGTTTGGGCAATAACAAGAAAACAACCCAATGTCAAGATTTATAAATAAAATAAAACATGTCCCTTTCAGTAAGGACCAACAAAGGCTCCTATAAATTTCCTCTTGAATCGTGAGTTTTATACAGGTCATTCCTTAGAGTCTGGAGTGCAATGAATTAAATATGTAAATTATCTACTGATAAAGTCAGATAAAGGAGTAAGATAACATCCCTAGAAATTTAAAGTATGATAACATCAAATTAGTTCGCAAAGCAGCTTTTCATATCGTTAAACAAGAATGAACTATTAGTACCGTGTGTGGAGTTGGATAAAGATATAGGCAGTGGTCGTAGTTCCAGACAATGGGTTGTACTGTTAGAGGCAATGGACAGAGATGACTCTGATGGGTTATGGTAGCAACAAGCTGCAACATATTCAAAATCTTTTGGTGGTTATCCAAAAAGTCAAATTAATTAATGAAAGCGCTCAGTAAAGGAATAAAATTACATGCTGAAATGGATCATCAGTTTCTTCCACAGAAGGTGGTATTAAACATGATCGACGCATTCTATACAACAAATCCTGGCGGAAAAATACAATTTCTTGAGTGTAAAATTTGATCCTGCAGCCACAAAATACTTATGCAGTAAGAACAATCAAACACACTTCAGCTCCTATAGCAAGCACAATCGTGCAAGGCTGCATAAAACATCTCGTAAAATATTATTTAGAGAAACGTTGACCTGCAAGGATTGCTTGAAAATATGGCATTGGGAATATACTTCTGGAGCTCCTCCGTTAAATATTTTGGCAGAGCACATCTAGGTAGAACTGTTGAAGGACCTGAAAAAAATAGCATGTGATAAGATGCAAGGAAAAGGAAGTAAGAGATAATTATTACAAATGAAGTCAAATACCTGGATCATCAGGACCTGAAATGAACAAAAATCGACTTTTCTCTATTAGCCGTGGATGGGTGGCAATCATTTGTCCTAGCCTACCGAACTGCAATCTGCAGGTTGATGTATACCTGTGTTATTCTCACAACAAATACCAGTAGCGATTCTTAGAAGTACTATACCAATTCTACAGCATCATGGTTAGGTGATTCTAATTTGGTGTTTTTCTTATCATAGCTCACATGAAATAACAAAATAAAGCCCAAGTTGCACTCACCGAAGGCTTGAGTAAGAATGAAAAGAAAGGTTACATGGATGACAAGAGAAGTTTCCCATGAAAACAAATAAGGAAGGGACCACTTCCACACTCTCAAAACCATCCAGTACAGTCTTCAGCTTTCCCATAGCCTTCTCTACGGAGAAACAGCGTCAAGATTATATCAAGCCACTACTAAAAAGGAAGGTGACAAAGGAGGGAAAAGTAAAGAGAAGATGTTGAAAATTCCAATCACCTCTTCACTGTCTAGCCAGATATCAGACAGTATAACAAACATGTCATTGACTGCTCTCTTTTCCATATCTGCTAGTCTGATCTATTGAAAAGGTATAGGCCAAGTACAAATTCAGTGGTGAACCTAACAGCTGGGCAAAATATTAGGAAATGAATAAACGTTAAAACATACATTTAGTCTTTTAAATTTACGTCATATTTCAATTTAGTTCTTTGAGTTTAAAAAATGCGCTTTTAATTCTTTATTGTTACCGCAGTTAGTTTTACTTAACGGAAAATGGTAACTCAGCAACTTTAAATGGTGATTAAGCAATTAAATTCGAATAAAATATGATTAAATTTTAAAATATAAAAAAAAGTTTATTAAACAATCAATATTTAAGTACATTTTGATATCATTTAATTGCATAATTGTGATTGAATTAGCATTTTCTGATAAAAGATAGGGAAATTTATTGGGAGGTCCCAAATAAGGAACTTATTTAATGAATGATCCCAATTTTAAAATATTTATCAATAGGTCCCATTGACAACATGAGGTGTTGTCAATACAGCGCACGATGTTGTCAATGTATAGGAATTCATGTTGTCAATGGGACCTTTTGATAAATATTTTCAAAATTGAGACCATTCATTAAATAAATTCCTTATTTGAGACCTCCCAATAAATTTCCCTAAAAGATAGAGGATTAAAAATGCACATGTTAAATTTAAGGGACCAAGCTAAAACTATGTAAATTTAAAGGACTAAATATATACTTTAACCAAGTAATAAATATCAATGGCAATAGAGTGGGGATAAGGTATGTTCAGGATACAGTTTCCTCTTCAGCAAAAGTGCCACCTCCAAAAAAGTCATGACCCCCACTTAATTTTAGTGACTTATCTTTGTCCTCCAATGGGGGGAATCCACATGTTAATACCTGATAAAAGGGAAATGTGTTCATAATCCAAAACTCAAAATGACAATATTAATGAGTTCTTCAAGGAAAAGCAAGATGATACAAATGCAATCATGATTGAATGAATCTGAACAAAAATAAACATATCGGTTACTTTTGTCACCAAACCGTACAAGGCTTTGTGAAGAAAGTATAAGAATAAATCAATATGAAGTTTTTCTTCTTAGCAAATTAGCAACCTTTGGAATCACCAGTACCCGAGCATATACAAAGAATGCCAACATATATTTTTCCATGTACAATCACAAAATGTTAAGAATTAATAATTGTATACACAACTTTGAAAATCTAACTTTTATGCATAGTTTCATAAACCATCTCCCTATTTATCATGCTAGTTCTATTCTTAACACTTCAATTCTGCCAACAATGGATCCCAACTCCAAAGTTGATATTAAATCACAGATAATAATACACAGTGTGTGCATCTAATGGATTAAGCTACCAACTGAGATGAAAAAGGAGAGGAAATAACCTGAATGACACGAACAGGAACATAAAAGAACCTCTAGCATTTGAGAGTCTAGGAACTCTCACACATACCACTCACGTATTGCCCAGCCCTCCACTAAACCTTCCCCCCCAATGTACACAGGAAACAGCCCTTCTGTCTCACTCAGACCGCAGACACTCCAAATGACTTAACCTTGTCCTATTAGATAACGTCCCATTAGCTATGGGTTCAACTCGCCTTTATGATTTCAGCCCTAATTTTTAAGGATGCGCACTACAGTTGTACTGGGAAGAGACATTACAGGGCAACCAGAAGCTACACAGGTCCTGTAGTGATTCTTCATCCTAAATACATTTGAGCGCTGAATAAAAGCATATCATTACAGGAAACAAAATAATTGTTTTATCAAATATGGTGAAATAAAGCTATTCACCAATATATATATATATATATATGGTGAAATAATGCTGCCGTAGAAAAAGAGATGTTAACAACCTGAAAAACACCCCCCATTAGCATCTCGCCTTCTGCCACAATTATGGTATTCTCTGTAAAGAATCCTGTAGTTATCTTGTATTGATTGTCAAAGAAACTAATACTGCTACACAATCCTTTTAGTGGAGTATTCAATGGTTGTACAAGTTGTAGTGTAAGAAAAGATGAAAGATTATGAATATACAACAATTCCATCTTCATCACATTGCACAAAGTTCTCCAATCACTTAGCAACAAACTAACAAGGCATAAACTACACTAATTCTTTGGATCGACCAATAAAAAGCAGGCTACCAGATGTTATTGTTCCTCATCGAAGTTAGTCAGAAGTCAAAAACTAAAGGCTAACACGAATTGAATTGGAAGGGATAGAAAACAAAACAAAATGAGAAGAAAAGGATATTCGGAGAGTGAGAGTGATCCTCTTGTTCTTATATTAACAAGTAACAAAAGGAGATAGGATAAACTATTGAGTAATATCTGCAAATGTATAATAGACATTGCAAAAAGGAAAAGTAAAAGGACCCCTTTCCTCCCTTGGTAACAAATGGAGCATTTATGCAACAATTCAATTCATTGAAGTGGGATGCAATTTAAACTATCAATTCTATTATTTTGCTGCCAAGAAAACCTACTTTAGGTACTTTAAGCAATTATAGAGCTCTTCCAATAAACTATCATTATCAAATAACAAAAGGATATAGCAGCAGCTAAATTGATTTCAATCGAAGCAGTTAGGTCTTCTAAATAAAAATGCCCATCCTCCAGCTGTGATATCTCTCCCATAATCCATCTTCTACCTGTTTGTCCAATCAGAGATTGGATGGGAGATATCTGCCAAACACAACAATGCATTTTAAGATCATATTTATCCTCTCTAAGAACACATTCATCAAGTTAAATACATGAAAGACAGTTGTCAGATATTTTTAATATCAAACGTGTAAAGAGTCACTGGAAGTTATAACAAGTCGATGCATCAAGTAGTACCTCACAGCTTCCAAGATACGAAGACTCAGAATCAAAAGCCGGCTTTGCAAAATGCTGGTCACGAGAGAGCCTCTGGAACAGCAACTGAAATCTGTCCCTGTACAGAGCAGCTTTTGCCGATGCTTCCCCATGAATAGGTAAGCTGCTTGTGTGCCTGGAATTAAAGACATGAGTCACAAGACATTAAAGCATTCGACTAACGTTGACTTAAGATATACAAGTCTTATCGCAATCCTCAAACTTCTTTATAGCATGCGTTTATAGGATCATATATACAGTTAGACTCCCGTTCGGAGTCACAAGCTTTGAAATTGAGTCCAGTTCAATAATCTTTGCATGAGTTATCGATATGCCCAGCTATTCTTCCGCACAAAAAGTAAGCCATATCACATATGACGTAAAGCGCCCAGAACGGAAACCTACTCGTAGAACTGCTTTTTGATAGGGTCGTATCGGAATTTAGGGACTAAGAATGCATCA
This sequence comes from Vachellia pachyceras, assembly GCA_025593235.1. Lineage (NCBI taxonomy): Eukaryota > Viridiplantae > Streptophyta > Magnoliopsida > Fabales > Fabaceae > Vachellia > Vachellia pachyceras. The sequence goes on along the minus strand of JANTPZ010151641.1, from coordinate 3,129 downwards.
ACTACGCGAAAGACAGAACCAATGCCAACAGTATCAGAGCTTTCCTCAGCCGCTGCTTCTGCTTCTAACAGCATGCTCACAACCCGATGCACCGGTTCCTTGTCGATTATTGTAGATTTCACTGTCATTTCGAAGAAATGAGAAACCGAAAGGATTAGTTGGGGACTGTAATCGAAAATCCAAGTGGAAAACTTTCAAGGATAAAGCTCACGAGATTCATGTTCGAGCTGATCGAGGAGGAGATCGATGGCTTCATCTTCATTAGCGGCATCAAATCGACTTACGAAGGAAAGGATCTCATCAAGAGCGTCTACTTTAAGAGTGTACCCTGTGATCTTACACTTGCGCTGAACCTTCCTCCTCGTCATCGATGCACTAATCTCTTCCTGTCTTTGCGGCCGCTGACTGGAGGATTCGGCGGGAAAAATCTATTTTGCGGAGAGACAGAGACCGCTGGCGGGAAAATGGATAGGAAAGGGAAATCCTCCTGCCCCCATATTCAAAACTCGCGAGCGGATTTCGAAATCCAGCCGTTCATTCTTTGTACGGTTTAAGATGTCGATGCGTTAAGTTATAAGGCTCATCTTTTATTATTGCATGTGATAATTTTTTTTGGTGAGAAATTTAGTTTGAGATCTTAAATAAAAATTTATTTAAAGAATGATCCTATGGATGAAAATATTTAATCAGAAATCTCATTGAGAACATGAGGTATTGTCAACACCAGCGCATGTTGTTGTCAATACAATAACCTCATATTGTCAACGGGACCTTAGAATAAATATTTTGATTAATGGAACCATTCTTTAAATAAGTTTTTTATTTGGGACCTTAGAATAAATTTCCCTAATTTTTTTACCATTGATAATTAAAAGCAATAATAAAAATTTTGTTATAAATATGTTAAATAAATGGATGTTTTTTTTGCCATCATCTTCACTTTTTATATTATAAATATTATGTATGAATTGTTATTTAAAAATTAAAAAGTTATTAAATGTACAAAAAGTCATAATACAGGACAAAATATGAAAACACAAAAAAAATTAATTGTACTGTTCATTAGTGGTGATGGCATTGAGAACACAAAAAAAAATATGAAAAGTGAATTAGGACAAAATTATGATTCTCTTTTCTCTGTTTATATTTTATTTAGGACAAAATTATGATTCATGTTTTTTTGTCCACATATTTTATGATCCTCGTTTTTTTTCCATTCTATGTTATGATCTGTGTTATTCAAACTTGAAAGTGAATATCAAATATTTTATGATCTGTGTTCTTTTTTGTCTTCTATTCTATGATCTGTGTTATTCAAACTTGAAAGTGAAAATTAGAAGTTTTAGGCAAGAAAATTATTGGAAAAATTAGCAAAGTGGTTGCGGTTAATCGGACCACCTGGTCCTGAACTCTGGCGGAGAAGCCGGGAAGGGTGAAGGGAAGATTGAAGCATTGTTGCTTGGCGTCGAGATGGAAGAAGTCGTGGATTCGAGTGGAAATTTTTGTGCAGCTAAACAAGAAAGAGTCGTTCTTGATTCAGCTAAACTAAGCTTTCACTGAGAATTAAAAAAAGCAGTTCTCGGTGAAGAATAATAAAGCCTTCCCTTATGTTTTATAACATATACCGAACCATCTTCAACAGCGTCAGTTCAGCCTCTGCTTCTCTATCGCAGATTCGACAGGCTCACGCTCACATTCTCAAAGCTGGACTCTTTGGCAATGTCCAACTCACGAACAGACTCCTTTCTGTCTATGCTAATAATCTTTGCTTGTATGATGTCAATCTTGTCCTTGATTCTATTCCCGAACCAGATTTGTTTTCCTTCTCCATTCTTATCCATGCTTTCGCGAAATTGAATCATTTTGACCATGTTTTACGTGCTTTCTCTCAAATGTTGTCTCGGGGTTTAGTGCCGGATAGTTATGTCCTTCCTAGTGCCATAAAGGCTTGTGCTGGACTACAGGCTTTGAAAGCGGGGCGACAAGTTCATGGGGCTGCTTATGTATATGGGTTGGCCTCGGATTCAATAGTAGAATCATCTTTAGTGCACATGTATTTGAAGTGTCACGAGATTGGGGATGCGCAGACATTGTTTGATAGAATGCCTGAGAAAGACGTTGTTATTTGGAGTGCCATGATTGCTGGCTGCTCTCGTCAAGGACTTGGGGATAAGGCAAAGGAACTATTTTATGAGATGAGAAACAAGGGTGTGGAACCAAATATGGTGTCATGGAATGGGATGATAGCTGGGCTCTGTAATAGCGGGTCACATATCGACGGGTTGATGTTTTTTCTAACGATGTTCTCTGAAGGCTTTCGGCCTGATGGCTCTACTATCTCCTGCATTCTTCCTGCTATTGGACACTTGGAGGACTTGGCAATGGGCACCCAGGTTCATAGTTATGTGAACAAACAGGGCATTGGATCGGACAAGTTTGTAGTAAGTGCACTTATTGACATGTATGGAAGATGTGCCTGTGCATTAGAGATGTCACAGGTGTTTGATGAATCTGACCTAATGGAAATAGGTTCATGCAATGCTTTTCTTACTGGGTTGTCACGTAATGGTCTTGTTGATACTGCATTGGAGGTATTCAGGCGATTCAAAGCCCAAGGAATGGGATTGAATGTTGTGACATGGACATCAATGATAGCAAGTTGCTCCCAGAATGGGAAAGACTTGGAAGCTTTGGAATTCTTTAGAGAGATGCAAGATGAAGGCTTGGAGCCCAACTCTATCACGATACCAAGCTTGATTCCCGCTTGTGGAAATATCGCAGCATTGACTCATGGAAAGGCAATCCATTGCTTCTCTATCAGAAAGGGAATAGTTGACTATGTGTATGTAGGTAGTGCTTTAATAGATATGTATGCCAAGTGTGGAAGGATACAATTGTCTCGGCGTTGTTTTGATAGAATGCCAACCAGAAATTTGGTTTCTTGGAATGCAATAATGAGAGGATATGCTATGCATGGAAATGCTTGGGAAACAATAGAGATGTTTCAAATGATGCAGCAGAGTGGCCAGAGACCTGACATTATTACCTTCACTTGCCTGCTATCTGCCTGCAGCCAAAATGGCTTAACAGAAGAAGGATGGCATTATTTTACCAGCATGTCCACAGAGC